>JAQFYZ010004287.1:0-11364 GCA_034695085.1 Cylindroiulus punctatus | reverse complement strand
CATAGAATGTAATAAGGCAATGAAAAAGATGAGCTAGGCAAGTGCAGCTTATGCCAAGCGAACCTGAGATTTTGCTGTGTTTCGTATAGGTTTTAATGGTAATTTTACATAGATTTAAAATTAAAAACATACAATACAACTCTTTAAATTATTTAATGATAGAAGCACAGCCAAATTCGTTATTACAACGCACTGTATAACGTAATACGATATATAATATAATAACGAATTTGGCTGTGCTTCTTTCATTAAATAATTTGGATCTCCCAGCCACTGCAAATAGATGGTCGTCATGAATATATCTACGCATTTACTAATGTATTGAACTGCTTACGTAAACAGTTTAATAAATTTTGTAGCACCTTATAAGACTCTGTCTTTCTCCAGTGGAGAAAACGGGGTCTATTGGGGTTAAACCCTAGCGAGTGACGGGAGGGACGGAGGTGGCTGGATGTCCCGTGTCGTCACGAAGGGTCTGGCCTCTATGGAGAGGTAAAATCACGGAGCAACTGGGAGTCTCGTGGAGTTCGATACCCGGAACATGGGTGACGTTTCGGGAGGAAGGGCGCTCGCGACGCCTGGTTGTCCCACTCCGACTTGGGCGGTTTTCGTTTCCGGGGAGATGTCCTCGGAAAGGGTTTTAATGTTGAGACACCGAAGTGTCTCGAGAGTTCTACGAGTTTGTCTTGTGGCGAGTGCTGTCTACCAGAAAGTCCGCCCGAACTGCGGTAAGCTGCGGCGACGGATCGATGGAGTGGCACGGCGTGCAGGAAAACTCGGAGAGGACAAACTATACTGAGGCAAACATACTTTTATTTCTGCAGAATGACCGCGCTGTTGCACCGTAGTTGTCAGGTGGTAGCTGAACACTCGGGGGGGACAGGGCAAGTAGAGTCTGCAGCAATGTTTGACGAAGATACAGAGCGGGACTGCCGCCACTGGAAAAACTTCTCCTCAGGAGCAGCGTGGGAGATAGATTCGACAGCAAGTCAAAAATCCCCAGAACTAACTAACTCTGGTTGGAAGTTCCTTGTATTTAAGAGACTTCCTATTGGGGTCAATGGGCATGTGTTAAAGTTAAATGGGACCTAAAATGGGGTGAGTGTGTGGCCTGACGGAGGTGGTCAGTGCCCTTCGGCCCCTGAGCGGAGGTCATCCTCCTTGCTTGACAAAGGAAGGGAAATGACCTCTGGTCCAGACCGAAGTTGAAGGGTTGAATTTGGGTGGCATATGGTGAGGTCGTCCGAGCCCTCCGGTCAAAGACGTGGGGTCACTCTCTTCTCTAACAAAGGAGAAGGGAATGACCTCAGAATAGTCCCGGCTGGGCTCGTCCTCCATCTAGGGTCGCCGTAAAGGGTTAAATTTACGTTATAACCTGAAGAAGCCATTAATTTGGCGAAACGTCGTGCGTTGTAATAACGAATTTGGCTGTGCTTCTTTCATCAAATAATGTCTACAGTGTATATTTGATAGCATAATGGATAATCTTACCGATTGTGAATGTGTGTGGTTGTTTCTTCTCTGCTTCTTCTGCCAAGTTTTTATTTCTATGTAGGCCTATTAAAACACTGCTTTTTTGACAAGATGTGTGAAGTTTTTTGATTCATTGAAATGCCGACGATTTGAGTACCTTCTTGTTGAATTCAATAGTTTTCCTCTTCTGTCAGCGGTATGCGATATCTGTGATTCAATTTCTTAACAACAGTTTGACATCTATAGATTTCATTTTAAATTAAATTTACCCAAGTAAAACATTTTACATCTGTATTATTTCTTCATGGGAAAATTAAAACGTTATTTAAAATGCACAGTAAGGCCAGAAATGCATGGCGCGTGTACATGTATTAATTTGAATATTTTGGTGTTATAATTGTATTTGAGCATACAGTAAGTTAATGTATAGATAATCTTGCATGTATTCCACTTTTTGTGACTGAGGCTCTTGTTTAAGTTGACCAGGAAATGCTTTGCTTCATTGATTTGCGCCATTTGCTTTTTGGTGGTGCTTCAGCCTACACATGTAGGTCACAGGTACTGTATGTTATCCATGGCTTCACACTGTGAACCCATGGAATCTTACCACTAATCTGTATTTCAAATTTTACACCATTAGTCACTAATGGTGTCAAATTTAAAATACAAATACGTTTCCTAGTCAACAACCATTTTAGACTATATCCTCCTCTATAAGCCTACAACATTCAAATTGGAACAAAGTCTCTTTTGCTGACACAAGTCGGATACTTTGAGTGACGTCAGAGCATTCTTTGAATCTTCTTTGTGCATCTACGATCTTCTTAGGTCAATCATCTCTGCGCATGACACTGGAATTGTTTTAAGTTTTGCATTATTTTTGGGGTGCGATTTAACGGTGCTGGTCACTGACTCAGAAGTCATGGAAGATGACCTTTCGGCATTAGTACTATTTCGAAGTATTTTATGAACTTTTAGTTTGTTTTTTTAAGCTAATATGTTTAAGTACCCATGACGTTTCCGTCATTAATTGTTGCGGAATGTTCTTAAAAAATTGTTAATCAGATTGATGATTACTAAATTAGACCCACAAATAAAATCTAATATTATCAAACAAAATGTTGTATACCAGTAGAAATGTGTGCTAGCCTATACTGTAACTCTTGATAGTGTAGGCTGGGCTCAGTCACATCAAAAATGAGGAGTGTGAGACTGTGAGGAGTTGAGATTTTCAAATTTCCTAGCCAAGTAACATTGTAGGCCTATCTACATGTACATGTTTGAACTGGGAATCTGTGCATGCAATTCTGGTATAAAATGACCACCATCACTCATCAGATAGCCTAGCTACATGTAATGTACAATGTGCGTTCCGAAATAAGTCAAATGACCGATTTTGAAATTCGACTCCTTGTTTTCATTCTTCCATGACGTCATTGCCAATTGACGTGAAGGGGACTTTCAGTTAGTAGGTTGCTCTCACAGTTCGAACCAAGTTTGTCGGTATAGTCGTGCACACTTGAGACGTTTTTATTCGAGTCTTGCCTTCCAGGACTATAACGACTAGTTGGGCCCAACTGCATCTGTCTTAGACTGTCTACTGTATTATCCGGTAAGAAAAGGTATTTTTTAATGAATCGAAAGTTTTTAGTGTTCATGATGGTTGGTTTGTGAAACGTCTTTGCAGAAAGTTCAGTATTCCTGGCCTTCCAAGGCAAAATGAACTAATGCAATTTTGCTAATTATTGATGCTGATGGTAAAAATCCCAATTTTAAATTCTCAGAAATAGATTTGACTGTAAAACCATGTGACAGTAGCTATTTTATCAAAGGATGACTTTGTCACATACAGATGCTGTGCATCCCAGAAAAACATATTCAAATAGATTGCAATTATTTCGCCATAAATGCAAAAAAATGCCATTAATGGCAAAATAATTGCAATTTATTCGAATATTTTTTGCTGGGATTGTACAACCAAAACCAAACCTGACACAGATTTTGTGGACGGGTGGCACTTCGATCCTTTTCTCCCTCTTTGCATGACCCATTGAGTTTCTTGGAAGTTGGGGCCAAGTTGAACCCTTTGTGACCCCCAGGAAATTGAGGGTAACCTAAATTGAAATAGTGCTTCTTTACAAAGTCTTATTTTACCCTTGGCTTGATGGCAAGGAAAATTGATACAGCTGTTGCAATTTCACCCTTATGAACTTGTGACGTTGTATGACACTTCAACCCCTTTTCCTACAACCCCCTTGCCCTTTTCCTACCCCTTGGACGTTAGGGCCAAGTTGAACCCACCATATCTGTTATTGTACCAACAAAGATGATCGACCAGAAATAGCGGAAATGTTCAGTGGTTGAAGCTTGCGATGGTTTTGTTAAGGTTGCAAACTGATTCAGTATTCCTTTAGCTCTCCTGAAGTCATACTGCCTTTTTATTTATGAGCCTTGGGCTAATTGAAGGATATTGAAATTCATAAATGATGTTATATTCGTTGGCATGTTCTCTAATAAATCAGAACATCGGTTTCATCGAAACGTCATGACCCAGATGCCAAAGCTTTCTTGTTGAGCTTCCTGTTGAAGTTATGTAATCAGCAGATCTGAAATTCATGTACAGTCAGAGTTGATCATAGCACTCAATTCATGTCATGACATTCAATTGGAATGACTATCACTATATGTTGCATGCTACATCATTTCTATTATTGCCAGATTTGTCAAAATTAAATAACACCCATAGTGGTACACCCATAGTCGGCATCTGAGGTGCCAATGTATCCAAGTACAAAAATGTTACATCAAAAAGTATGGAAAAATGAAAGTAAAATATGAAGTATACGTTATTGAGAATATATTTCACCAAAATCGATTTGACCAAAGCATCAATGTTGTACGTGGAAGCCAAATAGCGAATGGAAATTCAGTTACATGGTTCCCTATCTTTCAGCGCATGGACGCCATGGAACAGGTCTGCACCCTCGAGCCATTGCAGAGTTCACTGGAATTGCTGTGCGCTGTAAAAATCGTCGAGCAAGTGCTCACGGCATGTGGGCGATGGCAAGGAACCGTCCTGTCGAAGGAAGAAATCATGAAGGAGGCCTCAGACAGGATCAGGAATTTGGAAATTCCTACCATCATAAGAACGAGCCTGATGGGACTGGTGGCACCCATTGATGCAGAATTGGACAACTGGTATAATTACATTGGCTGCAACAGCTTGCCGTCTTGGACGCCACACGGGGTCGTGGACGTCTGCCGAAGCGCCGATGCCCTCCTGGAGAAGCCGCAGCTGCTGGACGACCAGAAGATGTTCAAGCTCGCCTGTCAGTTTGGCCGAGTAAGACACATTTATACAATCGGTAAGCGTTTAAGCAGGTCAGACATGAACGATGAGAACAGGTCCCAGCTGGAGGACTTTTGGTACGACGCCGTGCACCGCTCCGATGTCGCTTGGACCAGCGACGTGGATGTGCCCCAGCAGGAGTACGACACAGGTTTGCCCCTGGCCATTGATCATTGCTCAGACGCTGGCAGGAGGTTCTTCATCGGCAGGGCCACTGCCGAAGCGGTTCAGAACTTGACCACCATCAAGCCCCATGCCGTGATTTGCATGGACGCTGCCTTTCACTTGCCACCCACGCTCTGCTTGCTGTACTCCAAGCTGGAAAGGAATTGGCAGATCCACATAAAGAACACCTTTACCTTCGCTTTGCTCAGGGCCCTGGTGGACTGGCCCTACCAGCAGCTCTTCGTGAGGACCGCTACGCGGCTCAAGAACAGTCTCACCCCGTACGTGTTAGGGAAGCTGCTGAAGACCATCGACCGGAAGGCGATCCGGGGGTTCCACGACTGGGACTACGAGAACCTCCTCAACCGATTCTACGAGATCGGCAGCGACCAACTCCGGAAGGATTCTCACCTAGACATGTGGTACACTCCCGGGGCCCGCCGGATCATCAACCTGAACAATTACAGGCTCACTCAGCGCCTCCTGAACGACCTGTCCATGGTCCAGAAGCAGGAGTTGCTCTACGACTACAACCACGTCATCTGCCTGGAACTCCTCCAGCGTGGCACCTCCAGGTGCCTGGAGCAGTTCATCAGAGGCTGCACCGCGGACAGTCCGGGGCTGCTGGCCAGATTCAGGGACTCGTTTCTGCATTCGTACATCGACCACAATGGGCACAACTGGGCATTTGACGACCGGCTGCGTCGGGTCCTGGACATTGTTGATGCGGCACTTGCTGAATTGCAAAATGGAGCTGGAGGGAAGTGATAATGAAGACTTCTGTTCTTTAGCCATATGTTTTTAATGATCAGGGAATATTTTCAATGCGAAATTGTTTTTTATGGAAGAACATGGAATGTATGGAGGCCCATAAGCTGATGCAGTTGAAAGCAAATAGTTGGAAGTACTTTGGGGAATTTCTAAAAGCTGTTATTGGGTACAAATTTACTTAATTTTTATTGGGTACAAATTTACATCTGTACCCCTCAAAACAGCATTTATACTTTTATGCCCCAGTGGTTATATTCTTTTATAATGTGGACTTATTGTGTCCATGTGAGACTCGTTTCCCACAAACTGGAAAACCCTGAAAACTCAGGGAATTTAAGTGGGCATGGATAGTGCTGCAAAATTTTCCGAAGAACAATCACAAGTAATAACTTGTGATCGTTCTTCGGAACAATCAAGAACAATCACAAGTAATAACTTGTGATCGTTCTTCGGAAAATGTTGCCGGTGGCGCTCCTGAATTAAAAAATCTCCAGTCTTAAATAACATTTATGTAAGGATTTGAAAGCTAAACCTACAAGTGTATCATCTGTGGTGTATAATTAGTTTTCCAAAAAAAAACATTTAACCATTATCGTTTGGTCGTTATTTGTGAATTGCTGTGATCTGTAAGCGTTATTATTTATAGTTGTTTTTTGTAAACATTTCGGCCCAAAAAGTATGACTTACTTTTTAAATTTCAAAATCCGGAAAGTCAGAGAATTTCACTTATTAAAAAGATGAAGCTTGTTAGAGCAATTTCTTACCACCATTTAATTAAAATGAATTGATAATCGATCTTTTTGGAAAATTTCCAATTTCAGTTTTAGAATTTCGTTCTTTTTTAAATGCGATCTAACACTTGTTTTGGTAATTTTAAGAAAGTATATTTATATTATATACACCTTCTTTCGGTATACGAGTATCTTTCTGGTTAAAATGGCCCGCGTGTTTAATTGATGTTGGTTTGGTTCGTGTTATAAGCATTGATTTAGTTCATCGATTGTCTTCGGGATTCATTTTTAGCGTTTTTTATGACGTGCTGTTACGTTTCGAAGAAAATTCTAGGTAAGTAAACTGTAGTAACACAATTATGACTGTTTCATAGAACGTTTTGTGCATTTGCATCTAAATAGCGTAAAAAAATAATGTAAAAATTCCCTAAATTAGATGTGTCAAGCATCATGTACCTAATTGGGTAGAGAAAATATATACTTACATTGTAACATTAGACATTATATGGACTGTCCATCATATTATACTGTACAGCATTTACATAAATGCTAATCCATGTAATCCAACATCGTCCAATTTTGGGGAAATCTCCCCTCCCTAAACGTGATTTGTGCATGCCCCCAAAGTTCATGTTACATGCATAGCTCTAATGACTACAGGACGTACAGGCGTTTTCGTAAATTACCAAATCCTGACCCCCAATTAGCTCCATGGCTAATGCCTGTATTTATTTTAAAAAGGCCAAAAAGGATTCTATTCGCTGTGCTTTTCTGTTACAGGTGTGGGAGGACACCATCTGCTCGTCGCTTCTTCTGCTCAAGGAGTTTGCGATGCTGGAGAACTTTGTCAGGGCCTGTGCCATGGGCAGGAGGGACCTGCTGATCAAGCTCAAAGTGACGCTGGCACATTTGTGCAGAGTTGGATTGCTGACTTCTTAGTTCTGTGAACACAACCATAAGACGTGGTGCCCCAACAAGTGGAAGGCCTGGATGTGCCGGTTTGACGGCATCATGGACAAGCTAATTCCCGAGACTAGTTCCGTAAGTCCAATATTAAGGTTTTCTTGTCCTAACCCTTATTCAGCGCCTGTTTTGCGATCAAGGGCCATTGCTGATGTACAACAGAGTCAAAGGCCCTGCTTGCCAAAGTGATGTTTTCGGGTTCAGTTGTTCAAAACATTGACTGTGGGAAGCATCCAATATCATATAGCCAGGTTGATGTGCTTTTTCACGATAAATTGTAGCCCTTTTTTAATTTTTTTTCGTGATTTCATACTACCAGTTTTACATCAATGTTAGGGAATTATGGCACCACTTTCACAACATTTCCACCCAAAATATGATTTCAAATAGAATGAAAAAATGACCATCATGTGGTCGATTTGTGCTACCTGGGAAACGACATCCCATTCGAGTAAATTATGATGTATTTGCGTGTGTTTCATTGTATGAAATTGAACGTGGAACTAAGGATTTAATCTCAAATGTTTGGAGCGAAAAGGTCGTGTGAAAAGAACCCCAAGTACATATTTCTGACTAGAATCAGAATTTAACGATACACCGATTTTTCTTATTTCAAAGCGAAACGGTTTTGCCTGGGGAAATTCTGATGAACTTTGACTTGATTTGCACCAAGTCATTGATGAATGTTGCTGTCTGTTTGAAAGAAAATCTTCCACCTAAGGAGTTGGAGTAGTATTTTCTGGAGGACCCTTCTCATCAACGGCGCTTGCTGATTAGGGGCATGTGCTATGTCAGGAAGGGGCCTCCCTAGTTAGGGCTTAGGTGACAACTGCCAAAACACCTCTGTTCTTGGTCTGGCACGTGGTCGTGGTTCATCACCTTTATTTCCGCGTTTTGTTTCTTGTTGGAGGGATTGACTGCATATCCTAAAAGATTCTCGACATAACACCCTCTACAAAGTAAGTGTGAATTGATTTTCTGTTTGATTTTCCAAAATAAGCACATTGTTTGGGTTTGGGCAGGCACGTGTTAACGAGCACGTGTCAGGGAAACCTGGCAATGTCATGGAAATTCGTTTGGTGCCAGGACATTTTGATTGGTAAATTGGCTTCAAATGTTGATCGTTTCTAACCCAAGGTATTGTATATCCGCATTTTTAAAGAAATTAGCGCTGTCTCAGTCACTAAAACCCAATACTGTAGCCTAACGATCGTATAGAAAACGTTTGTGAAACTATGGCTAAAGTCAGACGTACACTTTTGAATAAACTTCTAAAAAATGTCACCTACAATATCTGGGAAAGTATCATTGATACGTGAATTTTGAGTTACATTTAAACAATTATGCGCTAAATGATTCATTTGTTTTTCAACTTTATTTATGCAATAAATTAATTCATAGGTAACTCTTTAGAATAAGCCAGCAATGGCGGTCACGCTGGTTTTCTATGGACTCTATGGAGCCTGTTACGGATAGTTTTAGGTTAGGTCAGGTTAGGTCAGAACTGGCCCCCCTCGACACCCCTTTGACCTAACCTGACCTAAAACTATCCCTAACAGCCTAACAGGTTGAGTCAGGCTCCGTAGCTAGAAAACAAGCGTGGCCGCCATTGCTGGCTTATCCTAAAGAGTTACCCCAGTGCCAAACAGCTTTTGGCTTGACATTCAATGTACATCAACATTGGCATTCACTGAAATCAGTTTGCAATTTCTTTAAAACCAATATAAACTGCTTGGAAATGCTCACCTGTGTGTTATTCTTAAATTTTAGGCTGTACTACAGTATATGCCCTGATCTGGACTACGCTAGGAGGAAATGGACTTCTCATAACGGAGGCTGGGAAGCTAAATATATAAATTAATTTTAGATTTAGATTACAAACTCAGGTTACGCTTGCATTATGAATGATAACTGGGCTGGTCCAGTACCATGCATACATATTTTGTGCACATTGGGAACAGGGCATAATTTATAGAACATCAACATTTTTATTTGACTCTGCAATAGGTGCACTCTGAACATGGACGGGAACTACGCGATAACTCATCTAAAGGCCTCCCAAGAGAACCTCGACCTCGTGCAGGAGACGTGCAGTTTCTTGCAGGCTACGCACATGACCACGGGCATCACGACTGGACCAGCTATTGAGATGTCGGCTAGGGTCAAGATCGACATGTCCTGCATGCCCTCCAACAAGAAGGAAAAGCTCAAGGACCTGGTGAGCCCCATCAACGAGGAGCTGAACCGCTGGTACCGCATCTGCGACTGCATCGTCAGGCCTGCGTGGACACCGCAAGCCACCGTAGACGTACGGGCCAGCATCTCGGCCATGCTGGAGGAATCCTCGATGTCCAGCTTGGAGCGCTTCCAACTGGCCTGCAAGTTATGCTGCCATGACCACCTCTCAACGCTCTGCAACCAACTGGTCCCCAAGAATGCCGCATTGCTCAAAGCCAAAAGTCCGCTGTCATTCCTCTGGTACCGGTATTACACGAAGTCCTCCTCGTGTACCGGCTTCCTGGCACTGAAGTTTTATTGCAACAAGGGCTTAGTGCTTGCTCTCCAAGAATACAATGAAGCTGCTGTGGAGATCTTCATCGACCGGGTGCATCCGGATACGGTGAGTAAGACCATAGAGATGGCCCTGGTGGAAGGGCCCCTGAAGAGCCTGGACACATCCTTCTCACCCACCATGACATGTACGCTGTTTGCGCGTCTCGATGCATCGCAACAGATATGCTACAAGGGCGCCTTTGCTACCCTCTTGCTCAATGCCCTGCTTAGGTGGCCCAACCAAGGCCGGTTTCTGGAAGCCGCAGAGGCACTCATGCCCTTCATCAACCAGGAGCAGTGCCTCTGTGTGATGACCGGCATTGCCACCAGGGTCGTGGACCGCTACAGCGGCTTCGATTACCGCGTCCTCTATGTCCAGTTCTCGCAGCTGATGGCCCAACACCATGGCAGCCTATGCGAGTTCTTGAGGCCGGGCGGAAATAAGAGCTTGGACACCCTGTTGAACATGGAAGTACCAGTCGTTCACTTCGTACTCAGTAATTTTCCCATCGACCTCCAAGAGGAGCTGCTGCTGGAGCCTGGAGGTAATGATTTCTGCGAGGCCTTGCTCTTCCGACAACACTTCGGCAGGCTCGAGGTCTTCATCCGGGGCCTCGCCATGCACAGCGTGGACCTGCTGATCAGGCTGAAGACGACGTTCATGGCCAAGTTTGACTACAACCAAGAACTGGGGAAATGGAAGGCACTCAAGAGAAACACTTACTTGAAAAGGAAGACGACAGTGAAATGGTCCGTCTTGAGAAGCCCGTTCTTGTTGATGATGGACAGGATCATCGCTGAAAAGCGCACTCCCATTGATGCCCTGAGGAATGTTATGACGAGGCTGTCCAACCAACTGACCACAGCTTAGATGGCTGTGCTTCTTCAAGCTGGAGAAATGGGGATTTCTGTGTGCGTCCAAGGTGATGGGGTACCATCCAATCTGGTGGTGGATCAAGGGCTTCTTTTGGTGGATGTAAGTTTGCGTGAATTTTTATTGACAGTTTGCTGGACGTTCATCTTTTTAGTAGATGGGCTGAAACACACCACCTGTCTTTAGCATCCATCACTGGCCCTATCTGTGATTTTTCCTTGCGTGACGTATCAGAGATCTTGAGTGTGCCACCTAAACTGTATTTTACATTGATAACGATCAATAAAATAAAGTGCTTGAATTTTATCCAAGAATGTTGTCGTGGCTGTTTTCAGATAGGACCAATGCTTGTCTTTGCTATGGTGCATGTCATCTTGATATTTGACCAGGGTTCATACGCACCGGGAAAGTCAGGGAAAACTACGTTTTTTGCTGTAAAATCAGGAAAAGTCAGGGAAAATAAGTTTTTTCAACAAAATAAAATT
>JAQFYZ010004286.1:0-11364 GCA_034695085.1 Cylindroiulus punctatus | reverse complement strand
GAACAATAGCATGCCAAGTACAAAAATACTACTGTGTTTCCCCAAAAATAAGAGCAAACCGTAAAATAAGACCCAACAGTACAGTTTCGCGACGCTCTTTCCCGAAATGGGCAATGCAGCCGCCATGACACTTCCAATGACCGCCACCGCCCATCGTCTGGCGGCTGCATTTTCCATTTCGGAAAAATGTGACGTTTTTCAATGTCATTCCCATAGAACAACAGCATGCCAAGTACAAAAATACTACCGTGTTTCCCCAAATATAAGACCAAACCGTAAAATAAGACCCAACAGTACAGTTTCGCGACGCTCTTTCCCGAAATGGGCAATGCAGCCGCCATGACACCTCCAATGACCGCCACCGCCCATCGTCTGGCGGCTGCATTTTCCATTTCGGGAAACAGTGTAGCGAAATTAACGTGTCGAACTGAAAATTAAATCCAAACGTGCGAATGAAATCAAATATTTACTGGGCAAGTGCCGCAGATGACGCTGAAAGACGTCACTTTTCCGGTGTGCATGCAATGTTCTTAACATCTTGCGATGACATAATTCTTGAACATTTCCTTTTGCACCAGGAGGGTGGTTATCGGGTCATCACGCCCTTCGAGCTGAAGGTGGAGGACCACGACACCCCTGAAGAGCGTCTGGAATTCTCCGTTGCGAGGGTGCCCGTGCACGGCGCCCTGCTGCGCAACCGGTCTTTGCCGGTCAGCAGCTTCACCATGGCCGACCTGGAGCAAGGGCTCATCGGCTACCAGCACGATGGCAGCGAGACATCCCGGGACGGCTTTTCGGTGACGCTGACCGATGGCACGCACGACACCTTCTTCGTGTTTCCGGACACCGACCGACACACCGGGCGGCCGCAGACGGTGGAGGTGGAAGTGACCCCGGTGGACAACGCCGTGCCCATGGTGGTGGTCAACCGCGGTGCCACGTCCATCGGGCCGCTGGACGATGGTGGTCAAGCGCTGGGTGTCCGGCTGACCAACGCGGTCCTCAAGGTGCAGGACCGCGACAGTGCCGGGCCGAGCCTCCTCTACGTGGTCAGCACGCCACCCACCCACGGATACATTCTTGACCTGGCCAGGAGCAACGACAGCGTTGACAACTTCACTCAAGGTAAGTGAGCTGATTTCCACTTACGTACTTGGAATTCTCCAACAGGGCAATGTACAGTTGTACGCTGTATGTTTGGGGTTGACCATATACATCCTGTCATTGGGGACGTCTATAAATGGACTATATACATGTTCTCAGTGATTTTTTCCCAAAAATATTTGGCTTCGATAGTGTTAGTGTTTACAAGTTTTTCGCTGGCAAAACACGGTAAAAATGACACCTTGATGTAGGGGGTTAGCAAACGAGGGCCAAAGTTTTTTATCAAAACAAGAGCCACCATGCGGTGAACGCCATGACAGGTAACAGCTGGATGCGCCACCTACATGTGTACCGCAGACCAGAAAAACACCGGCTGTCCTGACAAACCGAATTGAGCGAATGAAAATGAGTAAAAGAGGCACAATGGCAACATTCTGGTGGAGAAAAATGGGTTTTACGTGAATAACGTATGTGTAGGTCTCAACAAACTCTGTAACAGGGTTCTATTTCATAAAAAATGAGATGCATGAAGAGATGATGAAACTGAGGGATTGTGCTTAGGAGTTGTGGTTTTCTAATTAATAACTGAAAATCTTAACTCCTCAGAACTGTCCCTCGGATTCATCAACTAGTCACACTCCTCATTTCTTATGAAACTGGGTTTGATGTTAGTCACGTCAAAAAATAACCATAGGCCACCTGGGCCACATTTCATAAAACAATAAGGAGAGTAAGGAGTTGATGAATCCGAGGGAGTTCTGAGGAGTTGAGATTTCAGGTTTCCTAACCAAGTATCATTTCACGGGCACCAGGGCCCTATTTCATAAAAAATTAGTAAAGTGAGGAATCGATGAATCTGAGGGTTTGCTGTGAGGATCGAGTTGAGGTTTTCGAGTCAATAACCAACCTATCCCTCAGATTCACCAACTCTTCACACTCATTTTTTTTATGAAATAGGGCCCAGACACTGCTCTTTTATTTTTATTACAACAAACATTGCAAAAAACATTGCAACGAACGAGTTCGTGCTAACTTTTTCGTGATGTGAAGAATTGAAAACTGCACATGGCAAATTTACACGTTCAGTAGGATAATCAATATAATGTTGCAGCATTCATTTGATATGGTTTGCTTTGAGCATGGAGTGTATTCACATATTACTGAGGTGCTCTTTTGAATACTGTTCGGCTTGGCTCATACACCTTGGACGCCCTTTGTGGGGATTCTTTGTGTAATGCATGTTGCTACTGCCATCAATTTTGCGGCACCTAAGCCCTTATGAAACTCAATTCTTGGATTCTGGAATTACTTTTCAATCGTCTTTGGTGGTTCCCCTTGGCGGCTTGGCCATATTTCCGTACAATTCCACGAATCCTTTGAGCTCTACACCTACCTCCCTTTCCAGTTTCCACAACCGCCATTCCGCTCAATGTCTTCGCAAGAATTCTTGACGTTTTTCGTTAAATTTAAAACTTAATTATGACTTAATCGAAAATTTGAACATGGAATTACTGGCTGCGCGTGAACCGATTCGAATTCTAGAAAAAAAGAAGCACGCGCTAAATGGAACGCCAGCGCGTGACCTTCGATTCGACGGAAGTGACGTAACATTTCGGACGGAGGCCGGAGAAGGACACGACAAAAATCAAAAATCAAGCCAATACAGGGTGCGGCAGAATAATTGGCGAATTAAATATGGTGCTGTTTCAACATTTTAGTGGGTGGTTGATCAAAGTAAACACATATCTAGAAGGGATTTATTAGGATTTACGCAAAGCTAACCAGATTCTGGCTAGCGGTGCTCAAATCCAGACTCCAGAGTCCAGAGTCTTTCACGATTTCAGCAGTCACACATGGCCTGGATTTTCGAGTTATTTACGCGGAAAAAAACACCTTCCCAACCGGTTGAGGACCCCGAAGTGATTTGCGATCTTTTTGCCGAATCACCGGCTCGTTCCGAGAACCTCGTCTGTGCCCGATTCAGAAATTCAGACCGGATTAAGTGGCGCAGAAGAGACGCCCATAAATTCACATTTTTTCCCCAAGTTTTTTTAGGTTTTAAGGGGTTTTTAAAGAGCTTTTTTAAGAGCCTCCACATGCTGCTCAGCTACGAAAACGTGTAGTGGATCATGTCATATTCGCGACAAATCCGTTTCAGCAAATGCAAGCCAGCCCCTACTTAGCCCTTTGGATGCTTTTCGCCGAAATCAAAGGAAATTCCTCTGGCACCGTCTCAATAAATTTGATCGCACCCAGAGACAGATGACATGCGAGTCCTCTTGTAATTTCAAACATTTCAGATTGATCGAAGTACTTGTCACCTCTTGCCAGCTCAGCTCGCTGCTGTATACATGCAGGTTTTTTGAATTGAAGTTTTGAGCATTTTTTGTGAGTCAGTGAGTGAGGGTCCAGCGAACTTTTTGGCCTGAGGACACCTCGACTGTCAGCTATGAGGTTAACAACTTGTGAAGTCACATGTGGGCCCAAATGTTGGTTGAAGTCCCATGAAGTCAGTCTGAAGTCCTTGAAGTCTCACGGAAGTTATTGCTGTCCCCTAGGTCATCAAAGCAGGAAAGTGTTACAGAATCAAGTTATAGTCTCACTGATGTGATGGCTTTGAAGTCCCTAAGTCTCACATAAGTATGGTGGTCATTGAAATGCTAAACAACAGAATCAAATTAAGGAAGCTCCACTGATGTGAAGTCCCTAAGTCTCGCTGAAGTTATTGTATTCATTGATGCAGTCATACTGAATTGTTATTGTAGCTACACTGATGTGATGGCATTGAATTCCCTATAGTCTCACTAAAGGTATACTCATTGAAGTCCCACGTAGTCATTAAAGTCTTACTGACTTAAGTTATTGTAGTCCCACTGGTGTCATGGCATTGAATTCCCTAAGTCTCACTGAATTCATTGAAGTCCACTGATGCCATTGTAGTCTCACTGAAGCTATTATACTCATTGAAGTCCCTCGAAATCATGAAAGTCTCATTGAATTAAGTTATTTTATTCCACTGATGTTATGGCATTGAATTCCCTATGGTCTCACTAAAGTTATACTCATTGAAGTCCCACATAGTCATTAAAATCTTACTGATTTCAAGTTATTGTATTCCCACTGATGCATTGAATTCCCTAAAGTCTTACTGAATTCATTGAAGTCCACTGATGTCATTGTAGTCTCACTGAAGCTATAATACTCAATGAAGTCCCACTGATGTTATGGCATTACACTCCTAAAGTCCCATTGAAGTCTCATTGGTATCATTGAAGTCAGTTGATTGAAGTATGGGTTGTCATTTTCCCCCCATCTCCTTAGTGATGACGTCATCATTGATACAAAAATTATGGATTTTAACTTTACAAAACATACAATGTCCTTGCAGACAATACATTCAAAGGTTCTACAATGTAATACTAGGCTTTGGAAAAGCATCTCATTAGTACGACAGTCACGCCTTAGAAGGGGGAGGAGGGTATAAGGGAAACTATAGTGCATTATCTTACTTTGGCTGGTCATAAAGAAAAACAATCAACGAACTGGTGATCAGCGCCTAAGGGTCCCAGGGCCAACCCCATAAATTTGGAGTACATTTGGGTAAATTCACATCGACAATTTTCTGGCATTTGGGGGAATCTCAATCCTTCCAAAATTTCCTAGAATTTTTCCAAAACATATAATCAACATTTGCAAACACAAGCTAGTAATGAAGACGAAATAAAATTTGATGATTGTTTTGTTTATCGAAGTGGACGACCAGACACTCGCTGTGTGGCAGGGTCATAAAAAATAAATAAATAAAAAATGCAAATGAAAGCCATAAATCATTTCCAGATTTCAAAATCCATTTACAGATAACTGTTTATTAATGGATGGCTCGTTAGTGATTTTTTTGAGACACAATGCACTTGCAGGATTTTCAAACGCCAAGTACAGGGTGTCCATGAATAGGATTTCCGCAAACACAGGGTGGCACCCTGTATTAAAGATACAGGGTGTCAGCAAATGCGTGCAGGGGAATTTTTGAAAAACTTTACCAGGGACGATGGATTTTAATGGATGGATTTAGCAGCGAAGATGTTATCCCTACCCTCATCTGGAAACTATATCATGTTGATGGGGGTTATTTTATTTTTTATCAGTTTTTTCCCTTTTTTTTTCGTTGCCTGGTGGGGGTTGAATAAACAAAGAAATTTTTGTGAGTTGTGTCAAAAGCCCTAAGCGTGTGAACCGCTGGACTAAACGCTTTTCAACACACCAAACACAAGTCGAGGCTATTTCAAGTATTACACCATCATATTTTTACGACAAAATTTCGTTTTTTCCCATTTATAAAATGGACTTTATCTGTGAAGCTCATAATTCATCTAATTTTGATGAAACTGTTGCTCAATTCGAAATTTTTCAGACGTGATTAAGTGTTGAGGATGTTCACACTTTCAGAACACCATAGTGTCATCACATTTTGGAAAAGAAATTCGTTTTCTAATTTTAATAGTGATGTTTTTTGGCATAAAACAACATTCGTTTATTTATTTTACAAATTAATTGTCTGTAAAATTCATAATTTATTTGATTTCAATGAAAAAGTTGCTTAATTTGAAATTTTTCAGATGTGATTAAGTGTTGAGGGTGTTCACACTTTCAGAACACCATGCGTACATGTAGTGTCATCACATTATGGAAAAAAATGCTTTTTTTTAAAAAAAAACTTTACTTGTGATGGACTTGTAAAATACACAATTTGTTATATTAGTTTGATGAAATGTAGAAATTTTGGCACATGGTTAAGTGTTGAGTGTGTTTCACACATTCAGAACACCAGGGTGCAATCATCACATTCTGCCCCCTCCATCACCAGGCCCTAAAATTGGCAATTTGTTAAGAAAATAACGCAGGCACCGTTTATGTCACTTTGGCAATCTTTAAAGAATCAAAAAATGCACGAAACACTTTTGACAGCAGCCAAAAGTGGATGGCAAGAGTTCATCAAACAAGCAGTTCGTCTTGGGTTTTACGAGCAAATTTGCATGATAGTAAAGTTGCGAATCAGCAAACTTTGGTCGAAAGCCAACCGTTTTGGGTTTAACCCTAATGTCTTCCAAACTGACTTCCAAAAAAAATCCAAAAAAAATGTGGCATATGGACCACCTGAAGAGATGCAATTGGTAAGGCTGACATTCCTTAGCACAACAATGGGGTGTTAATGCTCACCAGCTGGTTGGCAAAATACAAAAAAAAAAATCAGGGGTGGGTGTGGGAGGGGGTTAAGAACCGGAAATTAGCAGTTTCAGTCTCTTAGCGCTAGATGGCGCACCATGATGCCTCCTGTGTAATTGTCGTCTAATTTTGTAGTTTTTTATGCAGCTGAAAGTTTGATGTGAAATTGAATGTTTGAAAATTCAATACCACAATTCCACAGACAAATGTCAAAATATTGAAAAGGGACATTGTTTCAGGTGTTTTAGTATGTTAAAAATGTGTTTAGAATAGTCTTGTCTCGAGCATTCTGAAACATTCCCATTAACAAATTGGTTTTTTTAGTACTATAATAAAAAAGTATTTCGTTTACGAATAACTCCACAGCTTATCGACACTGTCTCGAGCATTTTCGCATACTCAAGATGTTCTCTTTGGACATTTGAAAATATTCCAAATGTCTCGAGCATTTTAGCATGCTCAAGATGTGCTCTTTGGACATATGAAAATATTCTAAATGTGCTTGTCTCGAACATTCCAAACGGACACTTGTCTCAACCATTTTAGAATATTCAAAATGTGACCTTTACACTTTTTAAAACATTCCAAATGTCTTAAGCAGTTTAGCATACTCAAGATGTGCTTTTGGACATTTGATAATATTCCAATTGTTCCAGTCTTCAACATTTTTAAACATTTAGAACACTCGAGACATCTGTGACCTTTACACTTTTTAAAACATTCAATTCCAATCCAAAGAATATTCCAATTGCGAATCTTAATTACGTTCAAACAACCCATGACTTAGCTGGAATGCCAAAGCATTCCAAAATTAGCAATATTTGAGGCGTGCAAAAATGCTGAAAATGTGTTAACATAACACTTAAACACGAAACATATGTTTGAACACGTTCTCTTCCGTGTTTTCGACTAAATCCACCCCCTCATGAAGGGTGGCATGGACAGAAATGAGGAGTTTAGGGTCAATATCACGTTCCCAAATTGGCGCATGGCATATCATTAAGTGACTTAACTCGAGCTGAGGTTCGTAATTAAAACATCAATCATCGTTATCAACACATCGATGAAAACGGAGCAGTGATCTCTCGGTAGCGTTCTGATGAACTCACGAGGTGACCTTTCGTGACCCCTACTGTTCGAGTGACTCGTAAACACTAGACTCAACTAGAGTAAGCTTATAAGTCAGGCAAAAGGTCACCCGAGGGTGTCGGAACGTCCTACACTTGCATTAAGTAAATATTCGAGACGTCAAAGGTCAAGCAAAGGTCACGTGGCTTCCATATTTAGCGTCGCATTTCTTCAATAATAATTAATGAAAAAGAAAATTCAAATAAAAAATCTGGAAAGTTACTTTGTAACATATTTTTCTACAAATTCTAGTTTTTTAAAAATGATAAAAATTATAATAAATTTAAAAAAGAATCGAAATAAAAAAGTAGAAAGTTACTTCGTGATATATTTTTCTTAAAAATTCAATTTTTTTTTAAATGATGTAAAAATTATAATACATAAAAGAGAGGGAATCGAAATAAAAAAAAAAGAAAGTTACTTCGTGATATATTTTTTAAAAATGATAAAAATTGAAATGAACAAAAAAGAGAGAATTGAAATAAAATATTAGAAAGTTACTTCGTCATATATTTCTGTATAAATGAGTAAAACTAATAGTAGATGAAAAAGGAAGAATTGAAATAAATAATCTAGAAAGATGCTTGCTTTAAAAATTATAAAAAATATAATAAATTAAAAAAGAATCGAAAAAAAAGTAGAAAGTTACTTCGTGATATATATTTCATGAACAAAAAGAGGGAATTGAAATAAACATATTAGAAAGTTACTTTGTCATATATTTCTGTATAAATGAGTAAAACTAATAGTAGATGAAAAAGGAATAATTGAAATAAATAATCTAGAAAGATGCTTGCTTTAAAAATGATTAAAATTATAATAAAACAATGATAAAAACTGAAATAAATTTAGATATTTACTTTGTAATAAACTTCTTAAAACCAGATTGAAAAACTTTGAATATCGACTGTTTTTCTAACACCTTTGTGGCAAAATATGTCAATAATAATAAATAAATTAATTAAAATAATAACTGTTCTATAACTACAAATATTGCAATGGTCACTATGAGAAAGTGGGCTTCTCCTAACGTCTCGTAGGCTGGCAGTGATTGCCTAACCATCAAACTTTTTTATTTTGTAATTATTTTCTTTTTATAAAATTCAGATTTTAAGTTAATTTAGGTTGGGTCAGGTAACTTAAATCCTTTTCCATGTGTATTTTTGTATCCACCAATTTTCATCCACCAGGAACGACCCCTCAGGAATTTGGAGATGATGCATTGATTTCGGTTCGTCTACCCCTTCCCAAATACCCCGTGATCAAAAGGCGTGCGTTTGCATATCATTTTCTGGATGTGTTTATTTGGGGAACTGAAACGTTCCATTCATAACCCACGCGTGACCTATGACCCCCACTCCTCACTGCCCTCCACCAGGGTTGCCAAAACGCTCATCATTTCCGTACCATCGAATGAATCAGTGGGGGATTGTTATGAATATTTGGGAAGTGTGCATGGATACCAGTCATGCAAAAAATGCATCATTTTCAAACTTATTTTGACAAAAATTTCAACTTTTTTGGTTGATGATGCCATCACATGTGGGGTGCTGAAAACGACGTATGATGACGAATGTTTTCATTTTTTTTAGCAAATTCATGCAGGTTCTTGTCCTGTCCATTGCCTCAACCCTCGGGGTCAAATTAATACCATGTCGTTTTCACATCTTATTGAAAAAAGTGCCCCCTGGGCTGCGAAACACTGAAAAATTTAACAGCTCATTTCAATGACCAGCAATTTTTTGGCATCTATCGAGAAAATATTTATTTATGCGAGGTCTGTGTTCTACCAACGCCACCTTCTGACACTTCATTTTTTGATTTTTTTGGATAACACATATTTGCATTGAATTTGGGATTCTTGGTAAATTTATAGTGAAACCAAGCTTTTTTTTGCTATTTTCATGCACATTTTGTATATTTCTTGTAATAGTTTTGTACTTGGATAAAATTCGGTTTCGAATAGAACAATGATATTGCTCTAGAATTTCGTGAAATTTATTTCGATAAGTTTGTGATCAAATATTATATACTATTTATCTGATTTTGTGTTGTTTTTCAGGGGACATTGACGACATGAACGTGATCTACGTATTGTCCGAAGGGGAAAACGCAACCAGCGACATCTTCACTTTCAAAGTGGTTGATCCAGGTAACAACTGCATGAAAATATTTCAAAATGCAAGGGTTCGAATAACTCTCATCTTCAGGGAATCAGTCAATATTAGTTTATAATAATTTAACGTTTGAAGTGCATGGACTGTTCAATACATTGTATACGTCACCTATATGTGAAAGGAGTTTTCGAAATTATCAAGCTATCAGCATTATCAGCTGAACAACAAGCATAAATTCATTGATCGAGCAACCCTGACCTTCCTACAATCCCTGCTAACTTTTATTTGTTTTTTATCTTTACGATTCGAGTTTAATGTTGTTACTATAGTGGCAGAAACTATGCCATCGCCCTGTTCGATCTGGCGAAATTGCACTGGCTAATAAAGAAAAAATTTACCTTTTTCGACAGATCTGAACGCACTAAACCTGTGGCTTTTTTACGAGCCAGGGGTCAGAAATCACACTGAAAGGGTAGAATTCACCAAACAAAATGTAACCGCATATTGAAGCTGCATTTGTTTTACCCCCTAGGTTGCTTATGCCCCTGTTTCATTCAAGCTGCAAACCAGATTTTAAATTTTCAGGGCGTTACCTCACGAAGCAACAGTGAATGAAAACAGACAAAAAAGGTTTTCTCGAGATTACCTAGAAAATCGACGATTTGCAAAAGGTGACCCCAACCACCTGCAGGATCTGAAACTTGGGAAATTTAGCTAATTCACACTTTTGCTGCCCATATGAAAATTTCGTGAATTGGTATAGTACCTTTCCACGAGAAGATGAAGTAATACTTGAACGTCCCTGATCTAATAAGTATATAGTTTAGACTTAGTTATAAATGTTAATGTTATTATCACTCAAATACAGGTATGTGTTATCGAGAAGTAATTTCTGAAGTTTTAACAGTGTTGGAGTCCCATTAAAACTGGAATCCAAACAAGGTGAATCCCATCAACACTGGCTATCAAATCGCAATAATTGCCAGCGATAACGAGGGTCCCCTTTGTCCCAGGGCAAAACAACACCAAAAAACAACAATGAGCCGACTGAAATAAAAGCGTGTTAAATCGTTTGCTCAGAGCCCCAGCGGGACATTAGGGTTTAATACATAGGTGAAAAACCATAAATCAAGTGGACAGTCTTAAAAGCCTTCCCTTAATCCCCTACAAATATCAAAGGCTTCCATCTCGCCAAACTTTAAATGGTTTTTAATGAGGCATTTTTACATATTTAAATAAAAAAAACAATCTTCGTGACGAGCGAAGGTCCAAACCCCTTACTTTCATTGAGGGCAAATTGCCCCCTATTTACAGGCACCGGTGGGTGGCCATTTTGCCCCTCAAACTCGTAAACCTGTCCGGACGATTTGGAGATGATAAAATTTCCGAATCTCTTATTGGGAGGGAGGCGTGTAATGCGATTACCAGATTAAAAGTGCAGAAAAACACACACCTGGGCCATTATTCAGGCTCAGAAAATGATCCCCTAAAAGGCCAATACACTTTATGGCGATTTACGAGTTGTGGCTAGTCTCCCTTGCACTCAATACCCATAACTGAATCTTGAGTTCCCCTTGAGTTCGACATGATGACTCGTAGAAGAGTCACCCCAATGTTGAGTCATTCTTAAATTTTGAAATAAAAAACGATGAATTATGAATCCATGTAACCCATGGATAATGTAAAACCCATCGTTTGCCATGGAAACGTTGAAGCACCCAGTGGCGGATCCAGGGTGGGGTTCCAGGGGTCAGGACCCCGTTTGGCAAAATAGAAAATTTACACTAGATAG
>JAQFYZ010004285.1:0-11367 GCA_034695085.1 Cylindroiulus punctatus | reverse complement strand
AGTGGCCAAGATGGCGTCGATTTTGGCCCACTTAACGCACGTAACGTCCCCAACTTGGGAACATAAACGGGGCATTAAAAACCTTACAAAGTATTGGCTTTGGCAATTACGTGTCGAAACCTAGTTACTGGTAATCCGTCCTTGTGATGGTCATGTCTTAATATAGCAAATCCAGGAAGTGATTTCAGTCGTCGACCTACTTTGATTTTGAAATATGATTGAAAATCACAAGCAGTATTATAATAAGAGAGTAACATAACTATATTTAGGTTTGTAATCGATATACAGTATGTTAGCAGTTTGACCTGCAACAACCGGTGATGTTACTTTATTTAAACTCAGAAACCCTTGCAGCAAAGAAATTTCGATATCAAATAAATGCTAATGTCCAAAGACAGCAAAATTCAGCTAAGATGGATTTGCTGTGTATTTTTCAAATACGGCTAGATATTTCCTATCTATGGTTAAGCAAAAGGGGAATATTTTTTCTAGACTCACACATCTAATTCGGTTCTAGGATTTTAAAAAAAATGCCATTTAAGATGCCATTTACTTGTAATCTATAATACTTTCTGCATCATTTACATGTTTACACTCTCAACTTGCATCAAATCAAGAACAACGTGTGTACAGAATCGCAAACTAGAAGGATATTTTAGGTTCTGGTAACGCTCCAAGTAATGACACAAATACAAATGCACGTAAGATCAAGAAATACTCGACAATTCACAAAAAAAAAATCAGCAAAATCGATGCGACCGAAGCATGAAAGAATAACCGTGTTAATTTTTTGCTCTATCTAAGCTACTTTCATTGCCAATCATATAATAAAGACTATATTGTACATAGTACATAAAAATAAAAAATAATTATTCAAGGTGACATTCATTGTGACGATTTTACTTAACAGCTCTAAAGCACTGCGTATATTAAATTCTGTTTCCAGACGAGTTATTTTTGAGCCAATTATGTCGTTTGGTTCGTTATCGTATCCAAGGACTTAATTTATGAAAATTACATGTGCCTCGTAATCAAACTTGACAGTGTAAAAGCTGATCTTCGATTTGTGCGCCATCTACAGGATCCATTAAAATGCCAGTGTCGCCCTGGCCTTGATTTTCAATGTTGCGGTTATTAACTTCCATAATCGTAATCAGATAGCTGCATGTCTGAAGCAGTTATGCTTCAAACACCTCTCGGAATAATAAATAGTTTCTTCGCTATACATTTCTTCGGAAGGATTTATTTTTTTGGGCAGCATCCAAAGCATTTCTAAGCGAACTGTTTCGTGTTGCTGAATGTTTATAACCGGATCAAGTTTAAGTATTCTACACTGCTTGGAACATACAGCACATGTATCGTACATACACGTCACAAAGAAAAGCAACATATGCAGGGTTTTAATGAAATGTCAGTGCCAATATTCGTAATAGAATAACAAATACTTTACGATGGTTCTAATAAGTACCATTTAAATTAACTGTGAGCTTATGAGTATGCAGTGTAAGCATGTAAAAGCCATGTACCACAGAACGTTTTCTCTGAAGCTACACAAACACGGATGTGACATGTTCATCAAAGAAGATAAAACAACGAACTGGCTTTCTAAGAAGCACCAGTTCATTTCTTGGCACTCTTCTTCGGTTCAAGATATCCTAAAAACCGAAAAAAAAATACAAAAAATAGACATCACAGCTAGTTTAAAAACCAAAAAACTTGTCGCCCTTGACACCAAAATTAAATAACCGAATCAGTGTGTCTATGACTGCAGCACTAGTTTTAGTTGACAGGATTCCCTTCAAACATAAATTGGCTGAAGAGGTTAGGCCCACTTTACAGAAATATTATGACTTATTTATACAGTTTCCCTATACTAATCCTATTAGCATATCACCTGTTGTTGAATTTAACTTGGTTGGTACAGGGGTAGATTTGCAACACTGGGGTAACCTAAGGGAAATTGGGTGCATTAAACCTGTACATGCCACTGAACTGCGTATGAAACAGATGCCATGAATATGTATGCTATGGATTAAGCTTTGACTGCCTTCAGGGAAATTAGCTAAAAGTTAAAGCATTTTATCTCGCAATCTGCTACATTTTTAGTCGTATTACGATAAAGCATTATTCCAATAAATATTCCCATGGAGATGAACGGCGAGTCATTCAATCACTTCAGGAACATGGAATTTTCCTAAAATGTCTCATGTAGGTTGAAATGGAAGCGTTAACAAGACATGACTCATAATTCATATTTCTCCAATGCACTTATGCAACTCCTTGCCAATATCCAGATCCGAATTATAGTCTATTAGTCTTATTCTTTGCATGCCATCTGACGTTTACATCATGTATGACATCTGACATCTCTTCGAAATCATAGCCCTAAGTCCACCCTATATAATGCACCCAGCCCCTGCAACATCATCCAGAAGGTTACTGCATTGAACTAAATTGAATGATAATACAAGGGTTTTGGAGAAATTTGTAAGACACATGGCTCAGAGTTACTGTACTTGAGGAATGAACTAATCCCAGCAGAACACGTTGATATGGCACAATTTTGGTAATTTCATCTTCAAATCGATTTTTCATTATATCCATATTCACAATTGTATTCTAATGTTAATCAACTCCTACATTACTGAGAGTACAGCCTTTAAGATTTCATAAATAGCATGATATCATCATTACAAAACATACCTTACTGCTGCTTGTACATTATTTGTTGCAGATTCTGTGCATCCATGATAATCAACTATGGTCATCAAAGGGGTAATCCATAATTAAACCACGTAAAGGCGTGCGAAGTCGAGACATTTTCAGCTCTTTAAAATCGAGGGAAGTTGGCTGAGTTCGCAAACGACAGCAAAACTCAAGGCCTCTCGAAGGCTATTAATTTTACAAGTTTCGTGAAAGTGCTGCAGAAGCCCACCCAAAGTAGCTAGCAAATGGCGATGCTTATATAGAAAATGGCGTTTTGCCAATGTGATATACAAGAGATGGATAAGAGGAGGCACAAGCATTTTAAGAGGTATGCATTTGGTGGCAGAAATCGCAAGTAGTGCAACTGGAGGAAGTTTACTATATGAAAGTGTTCCTACCAGCAAAATGTTCAACTGAGAAAGTTGCAAGGGGTGCTTAAAAATATGCAGCGTGGAAACTGCATACCAAAAATTTCTCGCTGTTGACATTATTCCTGAACACCCCTAATCTAAATGCGCGAAGAAAAACCCATTGTCACTACCTATTATGCAAGGCATATCAACAAAGTAGACAGAAGAAAAACAAACTGTCATGCTGTTGGGCAACGAAACTCATTTCTTCATCATTAATTACCCTTTCTTAAACATTATGAGGTGGTAAAAACGCCGTAAAAATAATTACTGGTTTTTTTTGCTCAAATTTTTGAAACTTCGAGAATTACTCGGCTAAAGCATGGCAAAGCGTTGAAAACAAGTTTAATGTACCATTCAATGCCACAAATTTAAAACTAGAATCGTAATTGAAATTGGTAGTTGATTCTCAACTATATAATTTGGGAAGTGGAATTAGGTATATGATTGTGTATATTGGAAAAATAGGGGAAATACTAAAGATTCATATAATTCATGTATATACACGTATAAGATTCAGATTATAAAATTTTTGTAAGATTCATATTTATATTTCAACAACCCCAATCTAGCATACAAAAATAGAATATGCATTACCTATATAACAATTTATTCTTTGTTATTTTTTTTTTACTTTTTGTACTCTTGTTTTTTGTACCTAACCTAACCTAAACATGTGATTTCTTTATTTAGCTAAATGAACAGGCAATCACTGCTAGCCTACGGGCCGTTAGGAGAAAACCACTTTTGATATAAGAGCAACGTATTTAGTACATCCGATCACATGGCGATCAAAAGTTTATATAAAATATTTCTTTCGTTCTTTCAGTATGACATTTTTAAGATATTTGACAACGATGCTTGCTAGATTCCCTCCACAGGCCAGACAGTAAATATCGATTGTATTTTCTAATGATGCTTTTCCGTTATAAATGACAAATGAAATATCTAATAAAATATCAGAAACGTTTTATCTCAAATTAAACTGGAAATATACGAAACCATTAAAGTTGGTATCTAATTGATATTCAAGATAGGCAAATTTGCCCACAGTATATTTCTCTATAAATTCAATATTACCATGTCCCTGAATTTTAGAACATCTGCTAGATTTACATATGAAGTCACAGACCTTGTATGCGCCTGTTGACGTCATCAGTAACGCGTGTTCGCGTTTTTAGATGAAACATTATTATCTTTATACTGCATCTAAAAACGGTCATGATTGACCAAGCACAAACAAAACTGTAATAAAAACCAGCGAAGCAATGAAATATCGTACACCTTTTATGATAATTTTGCATTGTGAGGGTCGTTGCGGGTTCGGATAATCATCTCCATTGCAACGTAGAGACCGAGTTCATGTGTTATTGTTTGGGAACAAATTATTTCACACTGAGCTAGTTTCAGTCTCAACTAAAAAGTAAATAACAGTTTTATGGTAACATAGTGATATATTGGGGGAGGCACAAGTCTTTTTCGTATTTAAACAAATTGTACATACCCCAAGAACCTTCTTAATTTGGGCATTATTACTGCTAATGATGATTGATACAGTAATGAGACGCCAGTCTACAAAAACCCTTCACTAAGGCTCGAATCTATGGCGATTTTTTTTGTGAATATTATAACTAAGTGAATATTAATTACAGAGTTAAGCTGACGTTCTTGTCACTTTTAAATGCATATTTTCATTTGCAGTCTTAAAAATGAATCAGATTATCTGCCTATTGGTGGGCCATCCATGTCAGTCTAGCTGAATGACAGAAATCAATGTTTCATTGAAATCCATAGGGATTGGATGGATGCCTTCAAAACAACCTATTTTAGGAAGTAGCTGTACTAGACCTGCACACAATTTACTGGAATCGTGAAAAGTGACAGATGCGCCAAAGTTATTAATGTCAAGTAGGTCATTGCGCAGACATTATTGGCCAAAAGCAACAAAACAACAACAATGCAATCTCCTTTTTTAGTTTACGAGGTAGAAAGGACCTTACGTTAATTTAAATCCAGAAAAGCCTTCGAAACAACTTAGAAATTAGGGACAGGGATAGAAACAATAAACCTAGAAAGATTTCTAAGAAAGGCTTACACTATCTGCACTGGACAGCAATCAGATCAATGGGCGATACTTCACAGATGCAAGTTCACCAAATACACCAAAGCTCACCCTTCAGCTAGCACATTTAAAAGTATTTTCTGTATCGTCACATGGGGTGACTCTAACAAAACACTTAACCCAGCTTTCCATTTAAAGATAATTGTGAAGCTGATGTTTGCTAGCTTAAACGTTTATACGATTGGCATCCCTTTGCAAACAGATTTAGGGAATCAAAAACAGCATTTTAGCTCTATACCGATTAAGAATTCAGCCCTGATGAGCCAAAAGTGCCCGAGGAAAAGCAAGAAACGTATTTGTGATAAGTGATAAAATAATCGATATTTAACGGATGCAATCAAGCTTTCTGACACCGTGGTATCAAAGTAAACCTGGGAGTTATGCCCATACAGAAAGTGCGACTTTTCATCTCAATTGAGCAAGAAATCTTAATTTGGACAAACGCATCTTGACAAGATCTTCAAGAAAATGAAATCCTACAGATTTGGTAACATGATGGCAATATGAATGTCGTATTTTCTAATCAATATAATGTAACAGCAACTGTTACTGAGCGTATATTCAGCAATTAACCCACCGAATTTTAGACGAAATGGTCAATTTTGCAGATATAACGGGCTAAAAATAACTACACGAAATACGACTACGGTATAAAACTATAAATCCAATAAAATCTAGAAGGCGTCGATTGACAGCCGACGTCATATAATATTTTACGACCCATTTATACACTGCATATATGCATAACTAATGGTGAAACCGTCTGGAGTAAATTCAGTGGTAGGAACTACATGATTTCAAGGTCGTGGGCTCAGACTGGAACTAAAGATCATCGATTATACAGGACACTACTTGTAGCATAAATCCCTTAATGAATTTGATTAAAAATTGATGATGGTGTGTTGGTGTTACATGAATGCAAATACTAGTAGATGTCTA
Organism: Cylindroiulus punctatus; assembly: GCA_034695085.1. NCBI lineage: Eukaryota > Metazoa > Arthropoda > Diplopoda > Julida > Julidae > Cylindroiulus > Cylindroiulus punctatus. The sequence continues at coordinate 5,190 of JAQFYZ010004285.1, read as the reverse complement.
TTAATTTTAGCAGAAAAATGCTTGGAAATTTTATGATAATATCCAAAAGTAAAAAGTTGTATTACAGAATAGTCCCCGTTCCGAAACATTGCTTATTTCAACACTTCTCCTTCAGTAGAATTGATATATGTATGTAAAGTCTCGAAAATTACAAATGGAAAAGAGCATTATCAGAGCTACATGTATATCGCGTTGCAGCCAAGGAAGAAAATTACGTGTGCAAAAAGTTTAACCACAGTTTATGTAGTTTAGCCATGACAACTACAGTAGGTACAGTAATAGTTGAACATTTATATTGAGTTTTATGTCTTAAAATTTGATATTCTTATTATATGAAGCATCATATGTTGAAGCAGTTGAAAGCTGATATACTGTACATGCCATTTAAAACTAACTTTGAGTGACCAAAATTATTACATCATTGCTACAGTAATACATGAACTACTACGTTCCACTACTGTAACGTTCCACAAAGAGGACCTTGTACAGTGGCGCAACATGAATTCTACACCAAGACTATCTGCTTTAAATGCTTATGAACTAATCAGTCACCGAAGCCAATTTATTTTGGCGGCTCGTATAAGTCGTTAAATTCTGCACCTACTTACGTCATATACCATATAATCGCATTTGTTGATTGTAAGGCATGTACATGTACATGTACAGCAGACCCACGTGCGAGTCTCATGCAAGGTATATGTATTTGCGACATACTAAAGCAGATCTATTTCTAGTCTGTGCACCACGAAAATTACAGTATATGTAACTAACTTATTCAATTATAATGTAAGGAAGAAATGAATAATTGGTTTCTCATAATGCTTACACAAATGAAATGTCAAGCTCGTAAGTTTATATGGGTTTTTTGTTTCGCAGAGTATAAGTCAGGGAAAAATCAATGACTTTCAAATTGGTGTCAGCAATTGTTTTGACCATGAAAAACGCCATGACCTGGTCCCCAAATTTCTCACAAAAATAAATTTGACTGGAAAGAGTTTTACCACAAAGCATGCTTTGCAACACATTTTTTTTAAAAACAAATAAAGAAACTAATGTTCGGATTAGTGAGATAAACCTACTGTACTTTTCTGCCCAGTACTTACACAGCATATAAAAACCGTGCACATGATAATAGGCATAACAACTTGTCAATAATAGCAATATAATTTAATTTGCATGTAATAAATCCGATTGCTTTGCTATTTTTAAAATGCCACTAATGGAACGTCTTGAGAAAAATCCTTCAAATGACATTCCCTGCGGATTACACGGGATTATCCCGTTAATGATATTCCGGGTAAATCAAGCTCAATCCCAAAGTTCATCCTTCACCTGAATTATATAAACGATACTCGCGTATCATGATATGTACTTTACATGTACCGTAGTTACTAATAAAAATTGAAGAACAAAATGGCAAACTGATTATTGCTATGATTGGTTTCAAACCCATAACGGTAAAGTAGATTTTTTTCTGAGTTTATTATTGTGATCTGCTTTGACAATAACAATTATAATTGCGATATTCATGGTGGATTTTTCCGAGTTTAAAATTGCGATGCTCTTACAGGTTCAGGTCATTTCTTCATAGACCATCTGAGTTACAATACCTCAGCACCTAAATGTATCTGTGGTAAAACTCAACCTTCATTGTTTATTTATGGCACAGGAATTAAAAGCCAACCTGGGCTCTAATGTACCTAATTTCTTAGAGTGCTGAAGGGTCATATGAGTGGGTCTTATTTTTGTGGTCGACTTAACACGAACCTGAAGACTGAGTGAAGAACAGCAAGCAGCGCAACCTTTGTTATTACTTTCAACACGAACAAATGCTCGACTTTGGATTAACTTCAAGTTTTAAAGCTAAGTATAGTGTGGATAATAGTTTGCGCAATATCACTTGGTCTCTAGAAAATGCATTCCTAAAAGAAGTCTAATACTGCGTACATGTACATGAAATTGTACTCTGCACATAGATGTACATGTATATTTTCGTACCTCGTATATTCAAACCAGAAGTCGAAGCAGAGAATGAAGAGGTGTACTGAGGGGTCCTGTATCGTCTACATTTTTGGGAAGGATTTGGGAATGTTTGCCAGCAAAGAAGCATGGAATGCTATCTGGGCGATCCAAATAGCAGAAGTACTGTCAGAAATGCATGGAAATTCAATATAATAATCATATACCCTTCATATCAAATACAAGTGCAAAATAAAAACACTTTCCAAGGTAAAAATGACTTAATTATCACTATAGACCCTCGGCAGCCATATTTTTTTTGAAAATGAATTCTTTTTGCTGTGTCAAATATGAAATGTTTGAATTGCTTCTATGTGTATTTTTAAATTGCTTCCATGTGTTTTTTTAGAGCGCTTACAAGTGCACATGCAATGGGTTGATTAAATTATGTCTACACTGTATATTGACAAATACTTGTTCAGTGAAAAAACTTTACCTAAAACAAACTTGAACGGTATTGCTAAAAGACAAAGCTTCCATTTTTCTAAAATTTCGTCAAGGTTTCTAAAATCAGATTTAATACTGATACAATAATGAAAAAAATTAGTCATTAAATTCCATGGAAAAACTATCCTTGATACTCAAGTTCTGATCTTCAACGTCCCAACCTGCATGATACCAAGTTTCCAACTGCGTTATATCAAAATTAATTGCTCATAACTTATGTTTAGTAAACAGCTGCTTGGTTAGACACCCGTACATATGGTGACAAAATCCTGTGCATTTACAGGATACGAATCTAAATTCCTAATTGCAACGATGCAATTAAGACTAATTGCGATTAACTGCTTTAAGTGCTCGATTAAAGAACGCACACCCCCGTGTGATGTATCTTTTAGTTGGTGTGAATGGATATTGTGAATTGTAAGACCATAAAGTCACACGTATCTTGAACAAAGACACGAGTGCCTTATTGCCTCGTATATTTTTATCCTCGTCGCACGAATTTTATTTTGATGTATCATTGTTTATGGCTTCGCACAGACATCAAAGTCGCCATCTTCATTAACCCTTCCTTCTTAATGGGTGTCCATGAATGCACTTTTTCGCATTGCCCAATCTCAAGACCAGCCATAAAATTTTCAAATTGCAGGATGGCACCCCAGAGCGAAATTTGTTACATGAAATATACGTAGTTTGCAAAACTCAGCAATTTTTATTGTTTGCACGACAGGTTAACACAGCCTGGGTAACAACGTGATTATTGTCGTGATTTCACGCTTGCTAAACATTCAGTCAAATGAAATGAAATTCAAGTGCTGAATATTGAATATTAGGTGGTGCGCCTGTACCAGGATTGGAACAAAGTTTCACCAACTTGTTCTGATATTTAGCAAATCCTTATGAAGGTAATATTGTACAGACCAACAGAAATTATTCTCATATATTAATTTGTTATAAAAAAATGTTGACTTTGGAATCTACAGCTCTCAATGCTGTTTTTTAACTATTCCAAAGAAAAGTACAGACATAGCTTTTCTGAACGATTATTGTGATGCTCACTTAATCTTATGGGATTATTTGGAAGATTTCTTTAGCTGCACGGAAAGAGTAGGGATTCGGTTGCCATATCCCATAAGATCCAAAAGGGCTTTGCAAATACTAAACTGGATTTTAATGACGTCGTTTGGGCTTTTAATTAAAAGCCGGCGCATATTAGTACATGCCGAACGAAGAATTCATTAAGCTGAGCTTTCTCCTTAATCGTTTTAAGATTTATTTCTTCCTAAAATTCCTTAAGCACAGGTCCGCTAATTCGTATTGCTTTTTTAGATGCAATTAATTACGAACATGCCATTTTCGGGTAAGCTTATGGAGTTTGAAGCTATAAAATCGGGCCATGAATGTTGAGAATATCATGAAAGTAATTAGAGGTTGTTATAGGGCTACAGAACGAGACCTTAATTCCAAATTGGGATTACATGTACTTGAACATTTTGTTTTTATTAGTTTGTGTTAAACACAAAAATAAAAAAGAAGAAAAACTGTATTAAATCAGTTAATTTTCAGAAATAAAATTTCATCGGAATGGCCAGTTTACAAACGGTCAGAAAAAGACACTGAACAACAGTTTTCGTTTTTTTGTATGTTTTTCCCCGTCTTTTATTATGTATTTTCTGTCTAGCCAAACCTAAACTAACAAACAAAATGAAATTTCTTTATTTGGCTACCCCACCCGCCAGGCAAACACTGCCAGCGTACAAGCTGTAAGGAGAAGCCCACTTCCTCGCGGGGTTGGGCATATTTTGTAGTCCAGTCAAACCCACAAATGACATATAATTGGTCAAGTATTGTACGTGTGTACAGATTTAAATTGCTGCAAGCGTGAAGTACATGTACCACATCGTCTTTATTAAATTTCGAAGTCAAGGAATGCGTGTCCACTATTTGAAATTGTCTGTATGTCATAAAATGTTTGTATCATGAAGGCCAAAGGCAGTCGGGCAAATCTTGGAGTCGCTTTTTGCTTACAAAGTGGTCTTTTCAGTGCATCGCAAGTTGGGAATTCATCGATTGGCGCATTGCATGTACATTTGTAAGCCCATGAAAAGTGTTACCAAATATCGCGCCATAAATTTGTGTCATCGGGACTTTTTCCAGAATCAGAAGCCAAGTGATGAAATTAATAAATAGAAGTATTGAATTGAATTGAATTGAATTGAATTGAATCATGAAATTAAGAATTGAATAAAAACGAAATGAATTACCAATCAAGTTACCTTATTGAATTTTGCACGTTACTTAAGTATGCGTTCATGTAAACGAGTTAAGTCAGGTGATGACTTAAGGCAAACTAAAGGAACTGAAAATCAGAAATTATAATGAAAATATTAAAAGAACTAATTAGAAACCTAAAAGGGTAAATGCACTGCCAAGTCTGGTAAAAAATAGCTGAAAATCCAAGGCAAATCGGCCATAGGGAAGTTGGTTAAGTCCAACCAAAAAGATCGATTTTTCTCGAAAAAAGTGGTTAAAATTCGCGAAAATCAAATCAAAAACGTGATATTCTTTATGTACAAAGTATAAGGAATCTAAAAATGTAGTTTTTATTCACAAAAAACCGAAATTTAAATTTAAAGGCCTAACGTCCGAGGAAAACAGTGACCTTAGCGCGGAACTCTCCTGAGAGCTAAGTTTTTGGAACTCATCGTTCTAACCAAGCTCATTGGA
>JAQFYZ010004284.1:0-11370 GCA_034695085.1 Cylindroiulus punctatus | reverse complement strand
CTAAGTCAATAACCTGTCTAAACCGATACGTGATGCCCGGTCCCTACAGTATTGACTTAGACAGGTTCTACTGTATCGGTTTTTCACTATTTCAGAAACAGGATTCAAAAGTAACAGAACAAGTGCTCTTACCCTGGAAATCGATACAGTGCCATGAAGGTTCGCAACATTATCGGATATAACCGATGCCAGGCAACGTCAAGCCCGAAACTTTTTGCTGTGATCCTGTTTTTAGGCTTTATGGGCAATGCTTCATGTGCCCTAAATGCCAAATCTGAAACACCATCGTCTTTGTCCAACGTATCGGAATTGTGAGATATGAGTACATTTTCAATGTTCATCGTCGCATTGTTATTTACTATGACATCTATACAATCCTTGTAGCAAATTTTCAGAAAGACGTCTTCTAAACTATTTTCGTTATATTGCTTCAACAGGTTATCTGTCGTGTCCTCGGCAGCCATGGTGCATCCGTGGATCATCCCCACCTGTTCCGTGCATCAAATTGAGTTACAGACAATGAGATTTTATTTCATTCATCTAGCCAAAAAAAAATCCCTTGTTACTCACCCTATCAGCAAGACGAGCTTCCTCGATGTAATGGGTGGTTAAAATTATACTAGTTTTCTTACTACTGGTCAGCTTGGTAAGATGTTCCCACATACTGCAAATAAATATTGCACGATGCAATTCAATTAATGTGCATAATTTAATTAATATCGTTTGCGTGTGTCACTTTTAAACTACAAAATTGGTATGACACCAAATATATCAATGCAAGCGTAATATTTCAAACATTATCAGATATTGCATTTTTACGCCTAATTCTTAATTAGAAAGACTGCATTTGCAAAATTCTGTTCTGATGGTATTTATCTGATCTATCCTTCGGCCTAGTACCAATTAGAAATTATGATTCATACACAGCCATTTCGAGATTTTTTCAAGGTCTGATGCGAGCAGAGTTTTTCCCACTTTCTTTCCGCAGGATACTGGAATGACACATAAGTCAAGCGCCCTTCAAACGTTCCAAACAACTAAGCAATCGTACTAGACTCATAAGAGACTCGTGTACATTATACATTTTTCTGGGAATTTGCTAGTGAACGAATTTTTTAATATAGTTTTCCTCACCGTAGCTTTGAAATGACGTCGATGCCCACTGTCGGCTCATCGAGAATGAGTAGTTTAGGTTCATGAATTAACGCTGCCGCAAACTGCACCCTCCTTAGCTGGCCACCACTAAATTAAAAAACAAATACATCAGATAGGGCCACTAATTATTATTGTTACCGTAGATCCATTTTATGCTCAGATCCATACAAAGCAATATTTTCTGAACAGTTATAACCACATACATGTACATGAATGTGAATCAGTACCTCAATCGGCTCGCGAGTGTATTCTTAGACGGCAGTCTGAGTAAGTCGATAAAATAATCCGTTTTGCAAAGGATCTCGTCCGACGATAACCCAAAAATGGTGCCAAAATAGCGGAGGTATTCACCAATGGTCATCGTCAGATAGACGGTGGTTTCCTTCAAAGCGAGTTTATAAAATTAGCCTACACAAAATGGTTGACAATTTTGGTAAATTGAATTTTAGGCACAGTAAATGAATACCTGGGCCATATAGCCAATGGTTGGTCCAGGAATCCCACTCTCTTTGCTTCCAGGGTGATGGCCAAACACCAACACTGACCCCTTGTCCAGCTTTAGTCGCCCCAAAATACATCGCAACAAGGTAGTTTTCCCACAACCGCTTGGGCCTAATAAGCCATATCTGAAAGTAAATCAATGATAAGACAAATTACAGAAAATCGTGGTGGACACACTGAGACAATTCACTAGCATTCCAATAAATTTGGAATATCACAAATAATTTTACTTTTCCGAACATGACGAGATAATGCATTCAAATACTAGACAGCTTATTTTACAGCAGGAATTTCCTCTCCGAGCTCTTCAAACCTTAACCTGGTTGAGATAATACTCGACAAAGAATCTTTATCTTCATATTTTAAAAGAAAGATTCTTTTGTTGAAAATGGGTCTATGAGGAACAACCTGCAGAGAGAATTTTACTCCCTTTTCAAAAGGTTTTTAATGTATTCAGCATGAAGACTGATGCAAACAGCCTCAAATACAGATTCTTGGAAAAGGAAATGGCAGCAGCCAACAATGGAGAAAAATTGCCAGAAAATTCAAGGTTATTTACAAAGTACTCAAGAGAAATCCAGTAAAATGAAAGCGGTACAGCTCTGTAAACCATCAAAACAGCGTTTGCTTTGCATTTAATACGTGTTTGGTTTTACTCAATTGCAGCCCATGGTGACTATTTATTTCTGAGAACGTAATTTCCTGAGTTTTTCAGGTTGACAAGGGTAAAAAAAAAATTGCAATGATATCCATTTATAGCATATGTTTCGGAGTAGGCAAATATTTAAAAACAACACAACTGATTGACTTTACCCCACGATTCTATTAAAAAAATACTGATAGCAATTCATTTGAACATGATTCATAAACCCTAAGTTGATTTTGGCCTTCATTTCCAGAGTGCGTATTAAGAATAGTTAGAGTTGACGAAAAACATGGATTACACCCCCTACTGATTGCAGATTGAATTGAATTTAAGAAATGCAATGTGTAGCCTGTAGGCCTAGTCATAAACACAAATTTAACGTTCACAATGAAAAATCCCATGTTCCAATTTAAATTCAATGAGTTTTTCACATTTTACTCGTTGAATATAAAATTCCTAACATTTTGAGATATTAAAGGTTGGTAACTAGTCACCATGTCCGCTTGGCAAGTTGCATCAGGGACGCTCACAATTCGCTTACATGCATCGGACCAGTTGTACTGTGATGTAATTGAAATAAAAACTACATTATCTCTGACCTGCACGCATTAGGTCGAGCAATATAGTAAATTGATGATACAAGTTGACGCAAGATAGTTATTGGATGACCGAACAGACCAAAAGTTAAAGGTGGATAGTGAACCGATTGAAACCGACCCCAAATATTGGTATTAATAAAAGCGAATGGAGATAAACTATATGTAAGACTTCAGACTACTGTACAGTACGAACATGCAAGCCTACACATCAACACATGCAGATTATGCCCTGCATTAATTTCATCTGAAGCATATTTGAAACACAATACTAAACGAGACATCGATCTAATTTGGAGCAGTTTTTGTGAACATATTTTGACAGCTAAGTGATTTCATCAAATTCAGGATTACAGACCACTAAATTCTCACAAGAAGGACTTTTTGGCGGTTTGTGCCGCAACTAACAAACAGCAGTTAGCAGTACGAGTTTTTGAAATCAGTCATCGACAGCACATTGACACATTATTGGGTCACACCACGCACATCATTCTAGTGTAAGTTTAACTTCAATCTGAGTCGCACCAGAAAAATTGGTAAAATTAACAAAACTGTTTGTCAGCTACTTTGTATTGCCCTCACGGAATCTTACAAAAGCCTTTGAGGTTACAGAACTACACGTGCCGGTCACAGCGGGACAAGCCAAAAATATGAAATTTCGTCACCCGAGTAATTCAGCACTCATAAAACCAATTTTAAACATACCTGACCATAAAACATTTAAAAAAAAACTACATGTAAGCTTCTCGTTTATAGACGGTTGTGGCTGGCCATGAGACATTTTGTTTCCGAAAGCCTGACAGACTGTACTACTGACCAAGTGAAATCATTGTAATCTGCCCAAAACGACATTAAAAGCAATTAATTGTAATGGTGTCGTTGGAATTGGTACGATTTCAGTGTCACTGTTAACTCTTAATTTCCTTTGCCCTAGTTCTAGTTGGTGTTAATTGCCCCTGTAATCACTAATACGACAAGCCCAAATAATCATCGGTGCATTTATGGTATTAAAATGGGTCAGATTTATGAGCCTGAACTAGTCTATAAAGAACACAAAATCATAAAATGCAAATAGTAGATTCGAAAACATTGGTTCAGTGTCAAATTGTACGTGATAATTAAAAAACAAATGGGAACAATATTATAATCTATCATATTAGCAATAAAATACGCTAGGCATCTGCCTTTACCACCCGAGTTGGCAAAAATACAATGAAGCAATTATTATAATTTTCATTATCAGATAATAAAAATTCATATTATCTTTATCATATTAAAAGGTAGGTATGTTGCCAGGTAGGTTGCATAACGATCACCATTTGTTTCCTATTCCTGTGTAAAATTATGTATGATTTGGACCAAAGATGCACTCGAACTGAGCACGTCGCCATATGTCATAAAATGCATGTACTTCATGTAGTTAGGTTGAGAAACAAGCCAGAAAATCTTTAAATGACAAACCAAGGTCGTTACAGTTCATCTGTACAGCCGTAATTCAAACATTTGACATCATCAGAAGACATTTCTAAACATCTTTGCTATCTGCAAAGATAGCATTTCAATGCCAAAAAATTATTTCACCAAGAAATTCATAACATTCAAGCGTGCTAAGTTACACTGCACAATTTTCACAATAATCGACACTTTGCGCAGCACATTACAAAAGTTAAATTTCATTTTTGTGCCTTCAATAAAAGTTTGTTATGGACGCGCAATTTCCTAACGCAAGTAAAGCCCCACTAGATAATTCGCGATGCAAAATAAACGTTATTATATTGTTTATTAAAAGCACAAAGACTTAAATTTTCGTTTTTTTCGGTCTAGCTTAGTAAAACGAATGTTTAACCTACCGTTTATACTTTTAATAAACGTTAAATGACGTTTATATTGCATCGGTAAGTATCTAGTAGGGTCTTACTATTGTTAGGAAATTGTACGTCCATAACGAACTTTTATAAAACGTACAAAAATGAAATTATACTTTCGTTTCTGCTGCGCAAAGTGTCTAGCTAATACAAGTACATGCTATTCGAGTGTCACTGAAATGAAGAAAAACCATAATCCCATTGGCATTGGCATATTACCCTTACATGCATATTACGTCATGTGTAGGTAATTTTTTTTTGGAAAGGACATCGTCCGTCTCAAAACATCATTTCAATCATTTGCACAAGTTATACAGCTGTAGCCTAGCCCCTGAGTGGGCCAACAAAATTTCAATACAGTCGCAGGTGTGGCTAATGAGAAGTGAAGTTTGCCACGCAATGTAAAATACAAGGTTGCTCAATCCCAGTCGCATATTTAATATTTAAAAATCTCTTAGGTCACTTAGCAAAAGTGGCCCAGTATATTCGGAATCGAAAATGCAGCCTACAGAGAACGTTGTCTCACCTGATTTTAACGTTTAAAAACACATCAATCTGTTAACGTATCACCAGATTTTTTACCAGAAAATTACGAGTAGATTATCAACAAAGAGCGGCATATTTGGGCTAACATTTGAGGTGATAACCAGGAAATTATCCGACAGGCGGTGGGGTAACTAAATAAAATCACTGCTGTTTTATCACAAAAATGTAGGAATGACGTTATCTTTGCAAAAATCCACCCGTTATTATCAATATCGAAAAAAGTTCGAATTGAGAAAAATTGCATCAAAATGTACCGGTACATTAAGCATAAATTAGTCGCACAAAAGCAATTTTTAAAAGAATTTGTGAGCAAAACAGGATGACAAACGGTTGCCGTCATCAATGACCAAACAATTTTCGAACTGAGCGAATTATCAGTAAAAATTAGGTCAGAAATGATGCATTTTTGCTCATAAAAACGACCGATATAAAAAACATCATATGCACTTTTTTATATCTCAAAACCTGCTCACAACTGATTTTAACCCCTCAGCATCGGGGTACCCCTCCTCCTTCAATATAATGACATAATATCGGTACTGGAACGCATGTCATAATTTCCAGAAACCCTAAACCCCATAAATTAGGATGTCATCATTTGCAAAGCAGTTTTGCGAATTGAACGAACTACAATTTGTAAAACTTAAAAACGATGCTTTTTGCGTAAAGTAATGACGCAAACGATACGACAAATAAATAAAATAAGTTTTTAAAAACACACCATATGCGAAATTTTCTGCAAAACTGGCTCACAAATGCAGGATTGACCCAATGTTTCTTTAGACAGCAAAATAACATCATTTGCTCAACCCCTCCTTCAATCTTCAGCTCTGACACCTGACTCCCCCCTCCCAATGACATACCGTAAATTACCGTAATACTTGTACGTTAAAGAGTGAGGTTGGAAAATAAGCAGACATTTCCAATCACATCATTCTCCAATCTGTCAATTCCATCCACCTGATTGAATTATGAGGGGCGTACATAAATTTCATCACCAGCTAAGGGGGGGGGGGGGTAGGGGTTTGATCATTGGTTACATGTGGTTACAAGAGGGGAGGGGGGATGTACCTGGTGTTTACTGTAATCAGGAAACATTCAGTTTCAGATTATTAGGCAAAGTATAGGCACATTATCAGCAAAATTTTGTGTCAACTAACTTGTAATTCACTTGTAAGAATTATCAGGTTCCATCAAATGCAGATGCAAATAAGTCTCTAGTGATTACTGATGTCAATGAATGAGTGCATCCCACATGGGAAAATTATGAATAAAGTTGTTAAACATGCACCTGTCATTAGGCTGTCAATAATTTTTTAGTGGCAAATTGTTAACTTTAAAATGGTGACGTAATTTTTAGGGGTAGGGGTAGGGCTGTTGGTTACACTGTGTTACAAGGAGGGGGGAGGGGGGTGAAAAATGAGAAAATGTGGTGACGTCATTTATGTACGCTCCCATGAATGTTCACCAGTTATTCTACACACGGGAATCCTGCCGTGATTTATGGACGCCCCTCCGCTCCTTGTTCCAAAAATAACCAGAACAATTCGTGCCATTCACACACGCCATTCATAGTAACAGGCCTAGTATATGGTTTTATTAACTACCACCTTAATGTATTCACAGATAATCACATCTTTGGGTGCATTAGCCTCCCACCGTGCACATAAAACCTGTTGGAAGGCCCGCAACTACGCACGGAAATACCGGAAACGCTTCCCTTCCACCTCCTTCGAGGTTATCCACCACTGTCAAACTGTTCATGCGGGCTGTAGGTCAAGTACTCGTACTCACATTTCTCCCTGTGGCAACCTCAAATTCAGGCTGGTGAAGGCAGTCTTGGTCCCGTAGCACTTTTCCGCACCGCGGATATCCACGGCTGCAGCCGCGGGCGTTACCATTTCTGCGTGTGCTTCGAATTTCATTTCGAACATGAGCAGTCAGGAGCGTTACCGTTTTCGCTCAGCCCTGCCGATAGGTGTCGCCGCTGCTGCGCGAGAACCCGCTTAGTAGGTCATCGTGACGTCACCGTGTCAATGACTCACATCAGCCGTGCTTTTTCGCCAAAATGCACGCGGTTTGGTCGACACGCCTGGGCACCCACTTTTATAAGAACAGTGTTGGGTTTTTGCTGCTGGTTCCAGGGGCGATTAAAGGGCCGTTCGTCGAGGAGTCGGCCAATGGGAGGCCGCCCCAGCAGCGCCACCTATCGTGCCCAGCCCCGCCCCCTGCACCAGTGCAATGTGTGCATTGAATCGGACAATCGGTGCTATCTATTCAAGGTCGAGCGGCGTGCCTTATCACACGATACCCGATGACAAAAACACAATAAAAGAGAGGATTTCACAACACGAAACGTATTGTTTGCTCAGCCACGGCCTCCTATCGTGAGAACAAGCTGAGCGATATAGTGATAAGAATTAAGCCGTGCATAAAAGACGTCCAAGGTTGGAGGGGGATGGGTTAATTATGAAGCTGTGCAACAGAGCATGCAGCAAACCTGTCCTACCAAAAATTAGAAATAATGTAAATTCACAGAAAGTTTTACTTGTTAGCACCAAATAAACCGTTTTAAACTACATGCACAGGGTTCATACTCAAATTTACAAAATCATTTCCCTGACATTCCCTGACAACCCAAGTAAATTTCCCTGACAGCCTAAGGATGTTCCTCGACTTATAAATCGTGTAGAACATTTTTTAAACCTGGTCATGAGAAAAATATAATGTTTATTAATATCAACTTTTGGAAATGGTCAGCCGAAATCTCAAAATAATTAATAAACATGTAAAAAAATTATTTTTTGGGGTACTTTTTGGGATGGAATTTATTTTTCAATTTTATTTTGTTGAAAAAACTTATTTTCCCTGACTATCCCTGACTTTCCCTGACTTTCCAGGTGCGTATGAACCCTGATGCAGTATATTTCGTCCTTCTCTACACTTTTCAAATTCATGGAATCATCACTCCATATGCCCAGGATATATTTGAATGACCTTGATCAAACGGTTCAAGGACACGTCTGGTCACTCTGGTGACACGCCTGGACGCCCTGTTTTCTGGCGCAGTAGTGAGGGCAGTAATTTCACCCTGTTATAAGTGAAAGTTCATAACTTGCCCCATAAATGCCTTCATAGGCAATGAAGCTGTGCAAGAGAGCACCAAACCTGTCATAGTGTAAATCGAAAATAAATTACCCCCACCAAATGACACCTCAGGTGCTGATTGTGGGTGTATTAAATTTAATTGAATTGAAAATTCATAGAAAGGGGTTTATTGGTAGTACATGTATGTAAATGAGTCGTTTTGGACTGATTTCATCGTTCTCTACAACTTTCAACTTGGAATCATCACTCTAACATGACTAGGTTAGAGATAAATCTGAATGACCTTGATGAAACGGTTCAAGGTCACGTCTGGTAACACCGGTGGATGTTGTCCAAGTATCCCATACAGTATATGAGTGCGGTGTCAAAATTAAAGTTAAATGTCATGCACGGTCAGGGTCAGCAAACTAGAACTTCCGATTTATTTCTTGGTGACTTTCACGCGAAATATTATCAAACATAATTTGAGGAAAGTGAAACCTGCCTGACACGACCACTCCCAGTCGATGGTGACAGGTGGTCGTTCTCCATGCATTATAGTCTAGTGTCCAAATAAAGCATGGAGTGGGGAGTTGAATGCAATAGAATGCACCAATGGTACGCAATTGCCCGTTTGCGATTGATCGTGTCAGTCGTTCCATTTCGGCAAGTATGACAGCCATTTTCCTTCCAACTTCTAAAACGAATCTATAAGTTGAATCTCTCTGATTGGCTGTTTCCCAGTCCAATGTTTCTTTGAACAGTTTCCCACAGTGTGGAGAAAGGGGCTTTCCAAATGTAAAAAAGTGTACAAGGAAAACTCAGCAATGGCATGTCCTATTTTTAGACAGAGAGGTTATCCAATTGGTCAAGAGGTGGGGGTAATAAAGTCGAATTTTATGAAACTTTTTTATGGACAATCCCTTAGCCCACAAGGTCGCCTGCAGGAAGGACTGATTCCAAGAACTGCGGCACAATTCACAATAAAACAAGAATAAGATTTTGGAGATAAAATGCGCAAAATTAAAAACGCAACAATTCATCTACAGCATACATGTAAGTACTATAGCTGAGCGGTTGGTGGTCGCTAAGCATGCTGTTAACCCGCTGTGTTAAAAGCAAAATGTGTTTTGCCTTCCAAACAACATTAATTGTTCATTTCGATCACGGAGCGCAAATGTTGTATACATGATTTCAAAGATTTTTCGTTGATTTTTCAATAACAAAAAGCATGGAAAACTTCGAAAAGTTTCATCATCATCATCAAATTGGTAGGCTAGCGTTAGCAAAAAACAGTGCATAATTAAGCCGAATATCACTACCAAGATCTTAATAATTGTCTTGAGCCAGTTTGGCATCAGTGTCAGCCATTTTCACTGGTGAAAGAAAATCTCAAATCCCCAAAACAAACTGATAAAGCGGTGATCATGCAGGCTGTCACAAATCTCAAATTATTGCTGTAGTTATCCAATTAGAAAATAATTGCATGAAAATTAACGCTAATCAAGAATATCATTAACTAACAGCTTGTTCTGAAACTGATACGAACGTGGGAAACTTTGAGATTAACCAAACAGAAAGCAGTGGGATTAATAACCAGACAAGAGTTAACAACATTTCTTGAACTAAGAACCATTTTAAAAAATAAATCATAAATGACTCATTTTACACAAAATGCCTACTACAATGTACCAATTCTTCGTCAAATGCAGTAAATTTTGCAAACTGTTTCTTGCTCATGTCATAAAGCTACATGTATGTCATTTGTGTGGCAATGGAGAACGAGGTGGAGTCACCCAATTGTCAAAAACTACATGATTTTTGCTACTTGTTCTGCTGTGACAACATATTTTGAAAAATCTAGTTTCAAAGACTGTAAAACACGTAATATGTTTAGGATTCAACGCTTGTGAGGAAAGACACAGAACAGCTTCCTACATGTACGATTGTACATGTTGTCACAAATTTCACAATTAGCCTTTAGGTCACTATAACATGCACCACAGTTATTTGTCGCTCATAAGTTTATGTTTTCTGCCTATCCGGATTGAAAGCCATATGTATGTACGATGGTATGTCCTGACAAACATATAATTCTTGCAGTTATCATGTCCTAAAATGATCGCACAGATGGCATTGGTCTCAGGGTGAAATAATAATCAAATGAAGATAAAGATTTACTAGAATTTCTATTCATGCAAGTCCTTGCCCAGATGTACAGGTGTTCTCGTTGCAAATACTACAATGTGCAATCACCATGTTTACATGAAGCCTTGAAGATACTTTAGGCTTAGTAAGTCATGCATGTAAAGATGCTAGCTGTTTCTCCTTTTATATTTGATTTGGGTCGATTCTGTATGATGTGATTTGATTTAAGCCCCAAACCAAGGAAGTTAAAAATCGCTGCAAATTGCATGCAAGAGCACGTGACGTCCACGTCCTTCCTGCATCATGTTTTTCTGCGTTTGTGATCACTCGAAAACCAGATGCATCGAAGATGCTCTTCCATCCCCTACCCCACTGCAGGCGCCACGTGCAACTGTGGATGGACTGCATTTCGATGATTTCAAGCGCAGATATTGTATGTCCAATTGTCCATTGTCGGCTATTGTTCAGAATAACGAAAACCGATTTCGTTACCACCATGACCCGGCACTGTGCAACAATTTCCACACCAATGTCAATTCCCATTGCAGTAAAGTCATACTATGTGTGTGCCCAACAAACCTGTACACGATCCAACAGGAGGATACCGACCCCGGGTGGAAAAATGTAACAGGGTCATGTATGGGATTATATATGCCATATATTCCCATGTATGTGCCATGTATGGCCATATATGGGGTCTTGAATGCCATATATGCCCATATATGGCCACATATAAGACCATATATGGTGTTTGGAAAGCCATATAAGTGTATGTATGGCCATGTATAAGACCATATATGGGGTCTGGAATGCCATATAAGACCAT
>JAQFYZ010004283.1:0-11372 GCA_034695085.1 Cylindroiulus punctatus | reverse complement strand
AACCCAGTGCACCCTGTACTTATACGTGTACCCCTCAATATATCCCGGTTTAATTAAGCGCGGACCTGGTGGTCAATATCCGGCCGATATTTCAATGCAAAAATTCAGCAAATTTCATATTGAAATTCCTCGGCCCTTCCAGCATATGGGATGTGTTGGGATTGGAATTTCACACCAATTAATAATTCGACTCATCCAATGAACAATCTCGTTTTCAATTTTCAATATTTTCCGAAACGACTGCTGAATACAAAATTACGAAACATTGCATTTTCCCATACTGTACGACACGTGTCCTGGAGAAGAGGAATTTGTGTTAAACGGAATGCACTAATTTTGAACTAGGGGCAGCAGTGCATATTTGTCTAGCACGTCGTCTGCATATTTTTTTACGGAGTCTATTAGGGAAAACTTCATAAGGATTGGTAGGTTAGGTTTGGTTTAGGCCCTTTGACCTAACCTGACTAACCTATCCTTATAAAGTGGTCCCTAACAGACTCCGTAAAAAATGTGCAGATGACGTTGCTTGGGCTAATATGCAGTGTAGCCGAATTAGGTCATAGTGTTCATTGTTGTCTTTAATGAAGATCATGAAGCATTAGGAGGAGATGGATTGTGTGTAGATGACTGGTTGAATTAGGGCGACTCACCAAGTTTAATCCCTCGTTAACGTTTCGTTGAATGTCGCTTCCGTGCCACACCCAATCTCCATAGACGTCCATTATACCTGTACGTCGGTATGTCACTCGTCTATCATTGTTAATTTAATTTCATATTTCGAAGTTACTGTAGGCCTATGAAATTGCCTACCTATTATCTGATTGCCAGCCTAATAATTATCATGGCGCGTAATTGTAGGCACGCATACATGTGTAAACCCAACAGTTGTTAGCCGATTATACAGACCTGTAGCAATTAAGATAATGGATCAATATTTTAAATTTGGTACATGTATATGGAAAATTATTTCAAATCCAGCATCGTGTATATACATAGTGTACTGACTGAGTGTACAGTAGGTACTATAGTATAGTGTGGATACAAATAGGGAAAGGGACGGTCGTGGCAGATTATACATGTACCCCATACCATTGCAAGTCCTGGTACATTCCGATAGAATTTCCGAGTTGCTTTTAATTTTTAGCCCTACTAATTAAAAATTAAACGTGTGCCATGCATGCCGACGAGTGAATTATTTTTACGTGGAAGTGAAGTTAATAACTTTTTGCGCATTCATTACATGTACAGGCGGCTGAAACGAAATCTATCTCGTGGAATTAATGGGCTAATAATTGAAGTGCAAAGTTGTACGTGAAACAGTTTATAGAAAAAAGCGTCCAGTCTTGAAATATTTGAGCAGAAATCCTGGAACTGTTTCTCGGTTGGAGGCTTAGCCCCCAAATTCCCAAATGAAAGATTTACGAGGTAATTTGACCCGGCCTCGGTTTTAGCATGAAATGAAAATGAAATCTCAATACCCGGAAACAATTCGTAAAATGGATCACGCAGATTTTATAGACGAGACTAAATCGGATTTCCACCTTTCATAGAGCTTTATTTAGTTTCGCATTTAGGCTCGTACTCTGTACAAGGTGGGCCTCAGTCTGTGAACAAGTGGTGGTAGGTTTGCCACGTCTCAAAATACATGTGCTTGTAAAATACACTTGCTTGTGTTACAGTGTAGTGTTAATGCTACAGTGGGATCGAAAAGTTACGCAACTGCATCAATATGCTTTGGTTAAAGCAGGGGTTGCCGTCGAACACATCATTACATTTCCATGTATGAACGACTCACCCTGTACGAATATAATTTCCGTCAAATTATTTTATAGATCATCGGGCCAAATATTTTGTTCCGTCTCCAGGCCTCTACTTTCATTTTGACTGCTATTTTGAATTCACTGAACCGCGCATGCCTAATTTTGCGTATAAAAATGGAATAAATCCTCTTGCATTTAGCGGCCCCCTGGCACTCTTGGATGTCCCTAGGTTCTCTCAACCAGGCCAAAAACTCTATTATATTATCTTTTTTTGGTCTCGATACATCTCTCTTCACTCTTCTCGGTTGGTTCCTTTTGAGTTTTCTCGGTTTGACGTCAGATTCATCTGTCAAATCTAAGCACCACTTAAGCAATTTGCATTGTTATTCGAGCATACAAAAGCTCGCGTCGGAAGAGAAAACTTGGCTTAATTAGGTTACTGCATCGGATTGCTGCAAATTGGTGGAGAAAACTGCTTTTGCAAATATCCATTTAGCATCCTCGCCATATCCATGTACGCGCCGAGCTATTTGCATTCAAATTTTAATTCTGCCATCATTTTTTCGGCTGTTTCTCGCCGAAGCAGCTTTAATATGGCCTTGTCACCTAAGGTGAAACACCTTGTTAGACAACGAAGAACATACTCGATGAGAGAAAATCATTAAAACCTGAATTGACAATTGAATACCGCATAGAGCTTTACTGGTTTCTTGTAAACAATATACGAAACTTATTCAAAAGGCAAACAAAACAAGCCATTAATGAGCATTTTTATTTAGTCTTTTCTGATCACCACTGTACACCAGATTTCATAAACGTTACTTTGGTCAATTTGTACTGATTCCTATCCAGTATCCAAAAAGAAACTCAAAAAACGTTCATACCTTAATCTATATTAATAAACCACTAACACGTTTTGTACTCCTCCCCATACAGATTCGTGTTTTTCAATTACATTCTCCACCCCATGTAAATAATGAGCAAGTTTGCAAAGATGTCCAATAGAGGGCGCCGTGGTGCACAAGTTCATAAACGCTTTGTAGGATTTCTATCGCAGTCCAAATTTGCATTTTTGTCTACTATGGCAGTAGTCTAAGCAGTAACAGCTCATTTTGCTTAAGTCAGAAGTTAGGGCTGATCCCATGCTGTGCAACAATATTTAACAACTTATAATTGCGCTAAAGTCTCTGACGACAACAAGCTGCTATGGACTCTTGATTCTCCTTTGATATATACTGTGCATGTATTGCATTAATGGCGCCATTAAATTAATTCTTGCTGGTATATCACATGCTTTATTGAAAATATCTTGCGTCGCCTAATACAAGGTGATCATACGATTTTAACCCGATTACAAAAATTGATGAAAAAAAAACTTAAAATAAGTACATGGAATACGTTTTTCTAGACGTATGTCGTTGCGCACAACTTTTGATCGTGCTTTCGATGGGAATGACGTTTCTTCGCTCAAAGACACTGATGGAAGATTTATTGTTATTATAGATTACGAATGTGGTTGGGGGTAATAATAATAAAGCGTGCCGGAGAGCGTACGATTTTTATTGCCTGAGACGGGCTTATGACGTGGTGGATTTTTTGAAATTAGTAATTTGAAACTGGGATTTTCCACATTTTCATTTCCCATTGTGCCAGCCTCAGTATTTTTATTATTTTTTTGATGTCCTGAGAACTCACTGGAGGATGGTGTTTTATGGACACATCCGGGGCTATTTTTCGAGGGCTGGGCTGCTGAATGAACCTATTTCGCCTCATTACGACCGCTGAATGATGGCCGTTGGTCATCCCCACATGTTCTTGTCATTCCCAGCCCGACTCTAATTTTTGAACACAATAAAATCCACATCTTTTCCTCCATTCTTCTCGCCTCTCGTATAAATACACCAGTTTTTTAACAATACTTTTTAAATAAATGAGCTAGAGAAAAGAGGCGGCTAGGCGACGAAAAGCCATTGTGCCAATGGCAGCTAGCTGCCATCTTC
Source organism: Cylindroiulus punctatus (assembly GCA_034695085.1). Classification (NCBI taxonomy): domain Eukaryota; kingdom Metazoa; phylum Arthropoda; class Diplopoda; order Julida; family Julidae; genus Cylindroiulus; species Cylindroiulus punctatus. The sequence goes on along the minus strand of JAQFYZ010004283.1, from coordinate 7,612 downwards.
GAAATTTAAGCGAACTTTGGCATTTTATTTGGCCAAGATTGAATTTGCTGGCGAAAAGTGACAGATAAAAACACCCAGTCCTGCGTGACGTAACTGCGGAAAACTGCACGGCTTCAAAACCCCGTTCTGGTGCGAGTTTGCAATAACTATCAACCAAAAAATTCACCAACTAGCCCGAAAATTACTCTCGTATAACGCCAGTAAATAATCGGTGAATATGAATTGACATTAAGCATCCCAAGTCTGATAAAGTATAAATTGGTGGCATCACTTGAATTTCTCAATATGAATATGCATCCATAGTTAGTTAATGGTATTACATGTCTGCAGAGTGTCTATTAATGATTGCAGACGTTTCAGTAAATTAGTTCCTGTTGATTACATAACATGATCACAATTACTATAAGACACAATTACATAGAAAAACTCTTCAAAGCTGCTCTATAATATGACATTTTACTTGCTTCTTGTCTATCCGACTTTCTCCACATGCACGTTAGCTGGCAGTGATTGCCTGTAGTCAAATGCAACCATAGGAAGCAATTATAAATTATTTTTAGGTTAGTTTAGGTTAGTTTCGGATAAACACAAAAAACCAAAAAGAAAATGGAAACCACAAGCACGCAAACACGCAAGTTCTACATATGTACCTCCAGGGATTTTGCAGTGAATTAAATTATTGAATTGAATCAACTCAAATCTAGGAGTTGAAGGGCTTTTACGAATTTTTGTGGCTGTATTATTAGAGCTAAGGTGATCGAGATTTCATGATATAGAAAACAAGATTCTCAAATCATTCAAGTCACCTTTAACCAAGCAATCGTTGGCCAACAAAGTAAACAGTTTAAGCAGACTCGAATTGAGGTGAACAAGTGCATGATGTTCTTTATGCTGTGTCTCAATTTAGCAAACTCAGAAAGACAACACCCTGAATGTCCGTGCTGCTTTTTTGAAGCAGAGGATTCTGGGTGCTGTGAAACATGTCACAGCCAGGTGACAAATTTTTAAGGCAAGTCATGTAAACACCTATATGTAGTCACATGGTTTTGGGGAGATTTTTGTTAAGGTGAGTTAGAGCTTGCATGAAAGCACAGTGTTAGTCGCATGGAATTAAGCAGAACGATATTGAGTAAATGCTCCCATTTGCAGCTTTTTTTTACAACTTTTCGCTCAGACTGTCCCTTGACTCGTTATGTTCCTTTCCAACTTCTGTTCTCCAGGTATTTCTCCCTTCGTGAATATTTGAGCGTGTGTAATACTGCGAGAGAATTACGCATAACTAAATTTATTTTGTTTTCCGTAACAGAATCCAGTCGAGTCCTCGCACCAGTTTTGTGCTGCTCGTGTGGATTATATTACTCAAACGTCATTGAAATCATTGATTTTTATCGCGCGGCTGCCGAGAAAAGAGACGAAATGTAACAGTGTGGGGATTTTTTTTTTACAAAAAAAAATAATCAGTTACAAATAACGAGATGTGCCACGTTTTCTTTTCTGACGACTCGAGGCGCCCTTTACCATAAAGCTGGAATATAGCAAACAACGTGCTTTTTTATACGCTTACCCTAAATGCGCTAAAATATTGTAGTTACCGAGGTCTGCAAACGCTACACCTGGTGGCGAGGAAATGTGCGAAATTACCAAAATGCAAATTAAATTATTTTTGCGTAACTACAGTATGTCGGTAATGTGGTTATCGCAAGAATGTTTTTAGGAAGGACTCAATTGCCCTAACGAAATAGTAAACCACAAGAAATAAATGGGCATTTTGGTAATGTTTTGTCTGATTACTGGATGCGTTTGGAGTTACCCATATAGAAAAAAAATAAGCGATAGATATATTTTTTAAGTATATTATTTATAAATGGAACATATACCAAAATTGGCCCAATTCCATATATGAATAATATATATAAAATATATAGAATAAATACCTGAAATATATGGTAAATGTTCTGCAACTATCTATAAAATATACATAAGATATATTCCTTCATTAATGGAAAATAAGCTGACATCATCAACTGAACTAACACTTATTAAAAAATCTTTCATTTGCAAATTAAGCTAATACATGAGCTTACACAAAAATTTGGCAATTTCATGGCTGTCAATTGCCAATTTGCTCATGGTTTTTTCTATCCTCTGAGCAGAGCTCTGCAATTTTTGCATTAATGATATTATTTACACAATTTCGAACAGTAATTATTTAAGTATAGTATATATTTCCCACATATATAATAATATATAAAATGTATGTTCAATAAATAGATTCTGAATATGCAGTGCCACATTATATAATTGTACGAGATATTTGTCGTATATTATAAATATAGCATGTTTTGTAATATATATGTTTAATATATCACAGATATATCCACATATATTTTTGATATATTAACGCATATTATTGTCCAAATGGGTAGGTGTCTTTCGCACTTAAAGGTATCTTCATTCAGTCTATTTGAATACACACATAAACCCGGCTTTATGGACCATACTTCTGGGGTACTCTGGGTACTGGGTTTTGAGCATTTTTGCCAAATATGAATTTAGTAAAACTCGGTAATGTACGACACTCGTACATATTAATTGTTCATGTTGTTGTGTTCATCACGAAATGGATAAACAGGCCGTGGCCGTTATAGTACTTGCTTTTTCTATAGACATAATGGCACGTAACGCCACTTTTTGAATAAATTATCGACTCGCTGTTATATCTGACAGGGCTTATGCGCAAAGTTATACAGCCTCTGTGTATTTTTAATTAAAAATCTATTTTGGGTGATAATTTACGTAAGACTCTTCCAACCGGGCGAAAAAGCTGCCACAGGTAACTGGCGTTATTTAGCCCCATAGGAACATCTTAAGAATTAATTTTAAAAATTGATTAAAAATGTGTTGCTTCAAGACGTGTTTCATATTTTCATGACAGATCGAATCTTGACATAATCGTCGATGAAAAGAAAATAATTAGTGCGTGTAAGGGTATCCGCATGATCGATAAAACGGAATGCATACTGATTATTTTAAATTAAAAAAGGCAACACAAGTTGCTTTCTGCCTTGTGCTATTTTCATTCCTGTTTTAGATCATAGGGTTTTAGGCGTTTTCCGTTTTTGATGTTGTTTACACCACATTTTATAGGTTGGATATTGTCGTCCCTCATTTGTTTTGCCTGTATAACTTGATGCCTTAGCTACAAGGAAAACAATTCAATTTCTTATTTCTGAATCCAGAAATGTATTTCAAAATTAAAAAACACGCCTGAAACATGTCTTAAATGAATTGCTTTTCAATTGGTTAACGGCAGCTACGCAGGCGAAAAATTGAATTTAATATCCAGGTTTTTTTCTCTCTTTCAACAAATACGGAATAATGGCAGTAATTGGCCTCATTTGATATTCTGTAAAAAACGCTATTCGTATTATTTTCACGCCACGTTAGCGCCTGGTGTGGGAGTGGATTTCATATTTTAAGGCTAATCAACGAAGAGGAAAATGGAGCTTTTTAAGATTTTTATTTTTTGATATGTTTACATTAATGAAGTGGGATTTGTCTAAAGGGGCCCTACATTTATACGTGCGTGTGTGCACATGAGCGTGTAATGCAATTTAGGTCGTTGAGCTTTTACGCCAGATTCGTAATTAGCGAGTTTTGCATTATTTTTCATCCTCCATCCTTCAATTGATCCGCCATTCTTAAGACAATTTTCTACCCTTTCTTATGGCCCATCGATTGAACGCACTAGCTCTCTTACTTGACTCTTAATAAACAAATTTCTCCAAATTCCTCTTAACGGGAGACACTTGATCAAACCTACATGTAGGTCCCCATCTCTCGCTCCTTTAAGCACACTTTCCTTACCCTGTACAGGCAAAGAAATTTACAGTTTTAATTAAAGCCAAGTAGGCGAACGAAAATCCAGCTAAGAATTAAGACGTAAAAGAGTGCAATCGACTGAGATAAAAAATGCTAAAGGGCATATTTGCTTACAGCTTATGGAAAATAATTCGCGGTTATTATCGTTGGGAAATTAAAGATTAAGTTCTTGCTTTCCTTGTATGAAAATAAAAGGTAGGATGATGGCGGATGAGGTTAAGAAACTTCAACTAAAAAAATAATCTTCGGGCAATCATGATTTGATACACGTGGTAACCCGATTCCAAGTTAACCCTAAGGATTAAAACAAACATTACTAAAATCGATTATGCACTGTAAATGAAAGTGAATAATCGGGCTTGCATATTTTCACTGATAACTTATACTGGAGAACGAAATTAACACCGATCTTCCGAAAATATTATTTTAATCTTACAAGAAATTATTTATTGTGACTATTGGACATGTTTATTTCGAATGCGGCACAGTCACTATATACGGAAAATAGCCATGCCACGATGTTTACATGAAGACGTTTAAGATACATTTAGCACAGTATGGCATGCATATACCGATACTTGACTTGAGGATATGGGATTCGACACGGGATGGTTTGATGCAAGGCACTTAGGCACCCTAAACCTACCATGCATGTTAATGTCGCTGCAAATAACATGTAAACAGTTTAAACAGACTTGGTGTTATCCTGTTCCTTGTGGTTGTTGAAACTCAGACCAAATCCCTCAATTTTCATGTTGTTTGTTACCAAGAAGAGGATTCTGGGTGTTTTGCTACACTATGTAAACCCACATTAAAGTGCTCGTGTAAGGTTAATGGGATTTGGTGTTAGACGAGTTAGTGCTTGCATGTGGGCACTAAACATAAATTTATTTAGGAATATATTTCTTACTGATGTTATCTATTTTAAATACTTTATATTTTCATTATTACCTGACATTTAGTAATTCTAGTAATTAAATGTATTCATGGCCCTTAAACGAGTGTTAGCGGTTCGTTAATGTTTATCCTAACCAAATGTGTAGATAAGCTTCTCAGCCATGTTAGTCGAAGATTTTCAAGGTTTTGTGCAGATGTGTACGCAACAAACTAATTGTCTAGAAAACCTATTTGACATCCTATTGATTTATATATTGTTATCTCTATTAAGTTTATAATCCTCTTGGTTTTTAATTGCGGCCTGGATTCTAGGCTGCTAAACAAACGTTGTCGCGTGGAGATATCGTCAAAATGTAAATATTGTCTGATATATTTTTGCGCATTTCTAAGTAGGCCTGCTCGCCCATCGCACAATTCATCTCTCCCCAGTTTGGTTTTATGCTGTGTAATCCATCATGTCGAGCATCCAGCTCGCTCAATGGGGAAATGAGCGAAATCCTGTTAAGATTTAATCATTGGGTGTTTTCAAGTAGGATCAAGCTGCGTCTGAGCTCAATATGGACATTTGTATACCAAAGTGTAAATGTTTGATGAAGGGATTTGCTAAATAACATTGTTGTCGCGCTCTCAGAGAACTGTAATCATGTTCAAGTAAATGCGAGTCGACGAGAGGGAAGGAAGGCCCACATGGAGAAATATTGAAATTGTCGAATCCATATCTAACTGCGTTTAATGGTCAATATCCTTCTAACAATGACCCGATTATGTACGCTCGATGCCACTAATGCTCTTTCTAATTTAATGATCTGCCATCGATTAACGATGAAGGGGTAAAGCATGGCGGCGTGGCAGTTAAAGTATTCCCAGGAAACGTGCTTGGAAAGTTAACATATTTTTCTCTTCGCCAGTTTAACGCTAGTTATTCTTCAAGTCGGGAACTATTTTGACGATTGAAGGATGTCGCACTTTTGACTCACTTGATCGCGCTTTTAACAACAATTGTGCCGAGAAATTTATTAGTAAATAAACGCCATATAATTTTCTCACAAGCACAGATATGACGACAGCGCCTTCATGGCACCGATTATCACTTTTGCCATATTTTCAGCAAATCTTTTACACATCGCTGACACGGGCTTTATGCACACTTGTTCTCATCGTGCAAGAACTGACATTGTGCCTTCCCTTTCGTTGACATAAATTGAATGCTATTTTGATTCTCTAATCAATGATATGTACTGCAGGGTGCTGCTGTACAAAAATCGATGTTAATAAAAGGGTTACAAAGACTCACAAATGTAAAATGCCGTTGAGATATCATGATGGTACTGTATTACATGTACATACAGTAGTTCCTGCTTCCTGACTGGGGATTGGTTGGCTTGCTAGCCTAAACCCTGTATTGCGTATTGCTGCACAGCGCATTTTTGCACATAATGCTTAGTACAAAGTAACATGCTGCATGTATATGCAACTAAGTTTCGAAAAGGGATTTTCGTTAAAGGTGGGTCAACACTTGGGCAAATTGGATTACACATCATTTACGCGATATACTAATTAGAAGGTTTTGTTATTAACAAATGCAGTGGACTAATTTATACTTTCATTACTTTATGGAATTAAATTGTGATCATAAGATATGTGCTTGGCATTTGATTATTGGCCAATCAGCTGGCCTATTCCTTGCGTTATTCATCATCAGCTCCTACGCAATTTAATTATCGGAGGTTCTTATAGGTACTTGAAATGATGCATTTAGCATTTTTAATCTTGAAAATTAAAGCTATTGGGTGGTCAGCTCCTTCAAAGCGATGTGTGTGCGTGTTTCCAACTCCGATGCATTAATTTCCTTCAACTTGTAGGGGATCAAAGCTGTAATGGAAGGCATTTCCAACCAATTTGTTGCGAAATTTTAAAACGATCCGATGTTGAGTTGCGCTATTTTATTAATTAACTTCATATTGTGTCGTTGATGCTAGTTTGCATTGCTTTCAACCGTCAATCTACCAAGATTAACTGGCAACATGTACACTCGAAAAGTAATTTATAAGACGAATGCACTCCTATTGCTAATACTTGCAATTGCAGTATGAATGAGTAAATTTAATTAAGTTTTTTATTTATTTTTAAGCGAGTCAGCCCAAGGTACTTGAAATGATGCATTTAGCATTTTTAATCTTGAAAATTAAAGCTATTGGGTGGTCAGCTCCTTCAAAGCGATGTGTGTGCGTGTTTCCAACTCCGATGCATTAATTTCCTTCAACTTGTAGGGGATCAAAGCTGTAATGGAAGGCATTTCCAACCAATTTGTTGCGAAATTTTAAAACGATCCGATGTTGAGTTGCGCTATTTTATTAATTAACTTCATATTGTGTCGTTGATGCTAGTTTGCATTGCTTTCAACCGTCAATCTACCAAGATTAACTGGCAACATGTACACTCGAAAAGTAATTTATAAGACGAATGCACTCCTATTGCTAATACTTGCAATTGCAGTATGAATGAGTAAATTTAATTAAGTTTTTTATTTATTTTTAAGCGAGTCAGCCCAAGTGTAATCCCAGCCTAATTTTCTTATAATGGTTTACATTGAAGACTGTAATGCCACTGACCGATTTCTTATGAACTGAATAATTATGCGAAGTCTGGTTATTTTGATGCAGGGGGTGTTCGAAAAGTTACGCTAGAACAAGCCGAAAGTTTCTTTACCCGATAACTTGATGGCAATTTAGCAGTTGTGAGTTTTATTTCAAAACGATTAGAGATGCCGCGAATAGTACTTTTGCTGTCGAATCGAATGTCGAATCGAATAGTTAAAAATTAGTCGAATGTC
>JAQFYZ010004282.1:0-11372 GCA_034695085.1 Cylindroiulus punctatus | reverse complement strand
CGCTTACATCATCAAAAACAAATCACGTGTGACCTTTGCGTCATTTGATGACGACCTTTGCATAAGTGAATTTTTCCAATTTTTATTTAATTGTTCAATAATGAAGGGCATAATTCACCGAAAAAGGAAGAAAATGTTGCACTAGTGGACGACACATTCAACGAGGTAGGCAGGATTTTGAGCGTCTTTATTTATTTATTAAAGCGAAAGTACTGAACAAATTTTGCATGGTGGAAATATTATGCAGGGTGTCCGAAAATCACCACGCATTTTCAATGAACTTTGTAATCAGCCTTAAGATACATTTCTTTATTGATATGGAGATATTTTACATCCTCAGTACGGTATTCCGAAATTACTCATATACTCGTAGACGGAAGCATTTTTTATTCGAATGTCTTTCATCTTGGGTCTAAGCTCGGATCTAAAATGGTCCTTTGGATTGTGGGCCTATTGTTGGAGCTTTAGTTAACAACTTATCTCTCCACCCACACATTTCCAACCACATTTTAATTGGTATGCTGTGCACTTTTATGTCAATAGAAACGTTACGGGCACCGTCTGCAAGACTTTTTTTACATGTGGTCCCTCCGTTTGTAGGACCTAAGCTACTCCTGCAAGACGCCCCAATATGAACTGTCGCCAAAGACCAAACACGTGCGGTGACGTCAGCAGCGCCCCCAGCAGCAGCGCCCAGAGAGCGCTCTTCGAATCAATAGGTTGATGGCGGTGCGATGGCAACGCCGCAGCATCCCTGGCACCTTCATCATCTCAAACGAGAGACGGGAGCGACGCAGCCAACATCGTCCTGCGCTCAGCAGCGCCAGTTGGAGAACGCTGCCTGCCTCAGCACGTGCTTTCGTCGCGGGCAGGTTCGCCGAGGATAACGATACACGTTGGTGCGGAAAACTTTGGCCGGCTGACGTCAACGCAACGGACAACTATTGAACCAACGAGCAGATAAGAGCGAAAACGAAGTTTGGCTCAAACAAGGCCGATGGCCACGCTCGCTGGCGATAATGCGACGAAAGCGGTACTCGCCCGCCAGCTCGCTCGGTCGTCGCATCGTCGCCGAATTCCGGCGGCCATCTTGGGAGTCGGAGTCCACAAATCGCTCGTGCTGCCAGCCCGTGCCCCACTGCGCGCCAACGAAGCCAGCTTTGAGACGGATTTTCGCTAGGGAAAACTTGGAACCGGCGCCGCCATCTTGGGAGTCGAAACCGAAAACGAGATTATGAAACCACGAGGTTCGCCGCTGTTGTGAAAGGTAATTTGCTTCGATAATATGGTTCATTTGTGAAACTGTAACGTTTAACGGCCCGAGGTTTGTAGTCGTTGAACTTGTACGCGCCGAAGAGCATATAATGTTATGATACCTAAAAGATCTAAAAGAAAACACGCGTCGTTTGAAACAAGCTCATATCAGACTATATGATATATAATATAGCGAAAACAAATTAGTAGAAAATTCCTGCATGAGATACTGTAGTCTCTGCATTTACATGCACTTTCAGTTACGTTCAACTTAAGTTAGCCCTGGACCTGAATGTAATCCTGTATTACCTCCTAGACTTGACTCGAGTAAATTTGAAATCAAGTCTACAGTGTAGGTAAGTAAACAGGATGATGTCACACATTTCGATTTCGTGTTTTTGGCACTCTCTAATGACTTCAAGTTCACTCAAGTCAAGTCGAGGTTAGTAAAACAGGTTTATGCGCATGACTTACTTGAATATAACAAAGGTTGCATACAGTATAATGAGACTTCTTACTTTCCTCCTATAATCATTACTTGCTGAATGTACTACATGTACAGTACATGTTCTACATGTATATGTATACATGTACTGTACGAGTGGCTTTTTTTTTTAAACAAGTTTGTTTATTTTCTAAAAATTACCTGATATTTATTTGATAAAGTTCAATTGTTATAATGGCGTAATTTCACATACATTGTATACTGTATGTTGATTTCTTAAATCTTTCGATTTTAGATTCTCGGAATTCTGAATCAACATGACCGGGGAATTTTGAAATCGAGCAGACAATTTTCGGGAATAAACAACAACACCGGAATGACGAAATTGCGCCTCAGCCCCGTCATTCGTCGATAGGTATCGCACCATATCGGATTTGAACGGTAATTTCCGAAAATCGAAGACGATCGGAGGTGATTAGCAGCTCGGAAGCTCGACTACGAGGAGCCAGTGATTCACATCCCTCCCGCAAGACTCATATTTTAATGGAAATTTTCTGCGGCTTCGTGTTGTTGTGTCAATTGGTAACGAGCTATTACAATCGTGCTACAGATAACGATTTCGGTCGGGGTTAAAAAGCGATGGCAACGACTCTGGCAATGTGCGGTTAGTCGTTCGCCATTTTGTGATTTTTCGTCAAGAAAGGGCATGGGATGCACACCCAGCTTTCACGTGTCCCAAGGCGGCGGGGTCATCTATTGCCAGGATTCGGACGACTCCCAATCGACGTACAGCGCGGGCACAAGGGGGATCGCCGCCCGCTTCAACAACGGTGACCAGTCGCCAGAGGTCACAGAGGTCATCGCCACTGATCCACAGGTCGCCACCATGAGGGCCATTCGGAGCGGCCTGACATTGCCCTGCCTCTCGCACGCCAGGCAGACCAGCGAGGCTGAGACTCAGACTTCCAAAATCAACACTCCATTGGTAAGTCACATTTTTTTTAAAAATTTAATGTACATGTATGAGCGGTGCCAGCGACAGGGTGGTCGCTGCACCCCCGTGGCGACGGGTCAAAGGGCGCTTTACTGAAATGACGATCGTTAATTGCACAATGGATTAAATGGTCGGAAATTGACCCCCATTCTTCCACCCTCGAATGTCAACCGTTGACCGATATAGCCTGCGCCGATGACCTTTGGGCATGAAAGTGAGAACGGTTCTGGCTCGTTGCGAAACTTCAATGCCATAGACTTTGGTAGAATGCTCGGTTGTGAACTTTGCTTTGACACGCGGAATGTTGCATCAATTGGTGTCTAAAGTCCACAACCCACTTCGTTTACCATTCAATTCAATTCAGTTCAAATCTGCACCTTTCAGTAAGCAAAGATGTTGATCTAAGCAAGTCATGCATGTAAACATGTTCCACATACCTTAACTTGATTTAACAATCGTTAGCAGGTTAGTCGCTGCAATACATGCTTAACTTGAGATGAGCACTTGACTTAATTCCTATTTACTGTGTTTTACCAAACTGAGATAGACCACATCCCCAAGGTTCGTATTGTCTTTTTATGAAGTAGAGAATTCTGGGTGTTTTAACACATGTCACCAACAGGAGACAGACTTAAGACAAGTCTCCAGGGTGGCAGTGAGTTTTATGCAAGAGTTTTATTTAAGACGTGTTAAAGCTTGAATGGATACATTGTGCAATTCTTGAACGCAATGTATCTTTTTCTGAAAATGTTTTCCGTAAAGGCATGATTACATGATGAGAAGTTCAGTAAATAAGCAAGAACACGCTGTAAAATGTGCTATTTTGACGCTATTATTTGTTTTCTGAAACCTTTAAACTTTTACATTTCGGTGCATCACCTTGACATGAGCGGATCTCTCATAGTTTATTGAACACGTTTATAGCATTACCACCATTGAAGTGTCAATAACACCCAGTTTACTGAAGTGAGTAAACCTTGTAGTACACTCGGTGTAATGAGTAGATAAGGTAAAATCCGTTCGATAGTGGTACTGTAAACAAATGAAGAGACACTTGTAAGCTGGGTAATGTCTGAATTACACTCTTGCAATTTTGATAATCTTACGTTGCTCGTAAGTTAATTCCTCTGACCAATTAACGCAATGACAGCTAAGAAATTCAAGGCTATGAGAGTTGAGAGGAATTTGTACAAACGGTCTCGGAGTTGCGGTTCAAATCTATCGTTATTTGCTCTCATGAATTTGAATATTATCTGTTTATTTGTCAAGAGCATTCATGCTCGCTAGCTTCGATTTGTTTTCAAGAGATTGAAATATGAAACGTTGTTATTGTACGTTTTATGATCGTATACAATGTACATGTAGTTTGCCACTCTTTCAAAGCTCATGTCGCTAGGGCTGTGAGCATGTCTGTGGTTTTATTTCGTGTGATTTATAACCATAATTTATTACGTGTAATTTATGGCACATAATACACTCCTTGATACACTATTTAAATCCTGAACAATACACCGTCCATAGTGTTGGTTTCGTTGATTTCAAACTCTTTCATAAAACACTTAAATATTTCAATTATGACAACCACAGTTTTCACACGTAAATGTGTGCTCGAAGTTAAGTGAAGCTACATTATTTTAACGAGTTTAAATGGTACAGTATGCCCATGTGTACAGTAGCAACAATTTAATCTCTATGACAAGGAATGAAACAACCTGTACAGATGTATAGATTATCAGCTTTCTCCTTGTAAAGTAACATGATCATTTCAAACTAAGCCTGTTTAAAACTATTTACGTGCAATTTGCAGCGACTTTTAACTTGCTGTTTTAAGTGCCTTGAATCAAATGACCCTATGCGGATTTCCAAATCAAGTTTACTCAAGTCGAGAAAAGTTAAAGGTAGGCAATCCGGTTTACATGTAAGGCTTATTTGGATAAAGATATCGTAAAACCTGCATGTGAACATAGTGACAATGCTTATTTCTGAAACGAACTATTTAAAAATCACACGATTATCGAGATTAAACATGGTGTAAAGTTTTACCTTGGAATTTGTTAATGAGGGTTAAAGGCTACTTCAACATAATATTCATCCATGATCCATGGCAAGTAATCCATTTACAACGAGTCTACAATAGAGTCACGCTATTATAAGCATGACATACGACCTAAAGTAATATGATGAATTTGGTATTGATCGGAAATCCAACGGCAACATGCGTTTGCACAAGGAGTAAAACATCTTCAATCCAGACATGCACCCCTTTGTAGCTTAAGTAACCCTGTTAATACATTTTTCTAATTATGTATGTAATGGTTATTCTTCCTACATATGCTGTATACACAGCGATGAACTTGCATGTTTTTATTTTCAAATGTAAATTGCGTGGGCCAAATGGTGACAAGACTCAGGTGCGCCCTGTGCAAATGGTATTACATTTGTGAACAAGTTGACTCGTAAATTGTATTTAGCCAATCTGTCAAAATGATCAAAGCCAACAGAGGCCTATTACCCTTTTACCATGCATGGACGTCTTTCGTACCAAATCTAATGCTCTTGGTAACAAGATTTTTGGTGACCCAATTAGGCCTACTGTATGCACCTTGGTACCGATCAAGGTAAAGTATTTCGCGTCAGTTGTGACCTCACGCATGAGTTGTGTGGTTCGTATAGAAAATTGGGAATTGACAGTTAATGAATTGCAAGCGACGAGGTCGATTATTATCGCAGCTTAATCTGCCTTGCTTTAAACTCATGGACAGAACATCTAAATTTCACTAATTTGGAAAACTGGCTTTTGCTCGATTGACGAATATTTTCACCCCGAGTCAGTGCCAGCTTGATCCTGCACTTCAAGTGGTTTTTCAATGCTTTTGTCCACCAACTGGACATTACATCCAATGGAGCCCTTGTACAAATACAATTCCCTGAGGTTGTTTGCTCCATTGAACGTAGCAAGCGAGTTACATTTATTTCTTAATTAAGAGCTGCATAAGCGTTGTTAATGCAATCACGACATTAAATCAGTCAGGAGGTGGGTTTAAGGAGCTGAAAGTGCTGACCATTGCCCGTTACCTATATCGCCATGCAGTTTATAAATGTTTAGAAACCAAACTCCATAAATATGGTCAATGTATCATAGCATTGAGTTTGCACTGATCTTACCAATAAGATGGCGCCACCTGAACACAAGGCAGCTTCACATGAGGTCGTGACTTATCGTTCTGGATTTTATTACACATGTGCAGAAAATGTACTTGTTTATAACATTGTAATATATTTAAAACACTGGAGTTCATTTCTCTTGCTCACTTTGCATTTCTTCAGTATTGTTTCTGCATTCGGGAGAAGTGCAGAAACAAGTTCATGTGGAAATATTTGATTGACTTTGATAGTTAATCATTTTGTTTTTCCTACAGATAAGGCCTTAACGAATATTGCTTAGAATGATGTTAGTTGAAATGCATTGATTACGCTTACTATCACAATAGGCTTTTATGCTGACAGCAAGTTACCTAAATAAGTGGTAACATCATTTTTGACTCGTTCTGTATGTGTGATGCATCCTTTGCTAGATTGGATTGTATTAACAATGAGAAAGGTTTATTTTTTTAACAAGGTTTTAGAACATCTTTCTGACGTTACTTGAAAATGCATTCCTATGTTTAGATTGGTCATTGTAACTGGTTGACGTGGCTGTGACGTTAACATCTACAGCAGTGTCAATCATGTATTTCTTCCGAAGATGCATGCGTAAATCAGGCTCTTGAATTTGCATGTTCAACCTATTTTTATCCTGGCACTGTCTATCCAGACTCCATCAGCACGTTTCTATTTATAAAATTTTATTTTAAGGAACGATTAATGGAAGTTAGAAGTAGTTTATTGTTATATACCACGGTAGTGTAATTTATTTTCGCCTCTGCCTCCATTATCAACAGACCTATTAGTGCTAAATTTAATTATAAATGTAAATAAAAGTCAAGTGCATTTCATGAAAATGCATTTTGGCAAAGTGAAGACAATTCGGAGATTTTCTGAACTTCACTTGGCACGACATATGCTTACTTTCAGGAAACGTGATCGATTTAAAAGTTCTTTTCCCAAGATGTCTTTATGATCTTCTCTTCCAGCATTGAGAAGGAACTGTCTCGTGAAACCCCAATACAATTGCCGCATTTAAGCTGTTTTTAAACTCATTTTACTGATGACTCTTATCTCGCAGTGCCGTATACGATGTAAAAGTGAACGTTGCTCAGAAAACAACTTTTGCAAAGAAGATTAATTCCTGCCTATACATGTACAGTGTATAAGACAAAGCCCATACTGATTAGAAATGGCCACATGGCGGTAGATTAAACTTAAACAACCTGGCATGTCGAAAATTTTATGGAATTGACGAAAAGTGTTGAAAAGAATGGGATTTTGGTGAAAGTTTTATAAACAGTGATACTGTTTACATGTATACAACAGTGATATAAACAGTGATACAGTAGTGTGCATATAGCCTACTGAAAACCGATCTTTCAATTATTCCCCAGTGATTTGAAAGTAGGCTATAGGGTGTCGTAAAGTCCTACTCTCATTTCAAAAGTTAATTACCATCAAACCTCAAGATCGAGTCCACTGGAATCATGTGACCAAATACGCGAAATAAAAAACTAGGAGTTACACCATTTTTCAAGAATCTGATCCTTTTAATTTAAGTTTTTTTAAAAGAGGATTTTTGTGATAAGCGTAGCACTTTATGATCCACAGTTATGGTGTTATCCACCATATTTCCCGATGTTTTGATGATACTGTAGGGATATGTCTGGTTAAATGTTAACCACAATCGAGGCATTGCTAGGCTTTCCCACAATTTCTTTCTATATAAAGAATTAATTGTAATTCAATATTTATATACTTCGTATAACCCCAATAAAGACGTACTAGCAATCTTAGTAGCCTAATTGTAAATCTATATCGTTCTGTAAATATAATCTTGGAAGGCCTTGTATTGTCAATATGTCAAAATGAGCACGGTGTCACATTGCTGATTTTGACGGTTACGTGCTTTTTGGTGTTACAGTAATGCGATTATGTGCTATTAGGGAGTGACAGACAAAACGTCTTCGCAAATTGTCATCAAGAATCAGCTAAATAAATCGATCCCAGATTTGGTAAAAATAACTGAATTTATTTGCTGAAGAAGATAGGATGGAAGGGAACACTTCAGTGTTTTTTCGCTATACATGTCCAGTATATTTAAACAAACAAAGAAGGGTTTCAGTCATTTATGATAATTATCTTGAATATGTGGTGAATAAACCTGTAAATGATATCAAGTCCTTAATTACTGTGTATTAAACGTTAGATTAGCTGAAAAATAAAAAAATACAATAGTATGCTAGGAGCTTGATCTGAAGTCTTGTACATGGAAGAAGTTTTCTTTCTTGCAATTAATCATCAGCAGATGTTCGTGTGCATTTCCTCCGTTCCTCTTGATTGAATTAATTGGTTTATTTATATTCACCATATTTTTCTAGCACATGCATGTAGGTGTTTACTTATACGTACGTTGTGCTGGTCTTCCCAACCACAATTTGCATTATATATACATGTATAGCCCATGGCCCTATGCAGCGAAGAGTTAAAGACAGCATAGGCATACATGTAGGTCTATAGATAAGGTTACATGAGTTATTTACAAGTCCATATATAGAATAAAACACCTATAGCACTGCTGATTGCCCTCCACTTAATGCTGTTTATTGTGAACGTGGTGTATTTTCACTAGTCATCAGCAAGACCCGTTATTTTGTCATGTTGAGCCCTCATCAGCGACATATGGCAATTAACGTCAGGCACTTGCGGATTGGCGTAATTAAATGCCCCTACTCTCTGCTTATGTTTCTATTTGGAAGTATAGGCCGATAAACCCGATGATTGCCTTTCTCTCGCAAAAAAATAAAATATGGCTATCGAAATAATAAGGTAATAGACAAGGGCGTCCTGAATCCTCAATTGAAATTTTACCGTTTCTGATACATGATTTCGGAAAAATGAAATGGATGATTATCTCGTAACCTGGTCAAGTTAGTGCAATAAATGTACACTGTAGTTTCAACTTAAAAGTTGTAGAAGACGAACGTTATCTAACAACGGTTAATGTATTACTAGGAAACGTTGATTTCAATTGATTTAAGACTATTAGGCATATGGCTCCACCGCATAACTCCGTTTAAGAGGAATTTTAATTTTCCATTTAATATTAATATGCCATGCATACTCTTGTTTGAAGTTACTTATTATTGAAGTTATTGCCAAGCAAATTCAATCAATTTAGTTTTTAAATGAAAGTATGACTTTGTTTTATTTCATAATGACTTGGCACGAAGTTCAATTATAACGTATAAATAATTAAATATATATAGCTGTATGTTGATGATATAATGAATATTTTACCAGAATTAGGTAAAAAGTACTTTCTGGTAAGTAGTTTTTGTGTAAGGATAATTTGGAAATGACTGGTTTATGCAGCTTAGATACCATAGCGAAGTTTTGCCTTATTTATAACAAACCTTTGTCCTGTATACTTTTTAAAGCATTCTTCATTGTACGCGAAGACATACAGGAAAAGGATGATTCGCACCCAATGGTCCTAAAAATTACACGGTATATTGGACAATCTGATGACTTTTCACATTGAACCATTCCGTCTTTGGTTTTCAACTCAACCACTTTTATGCAGTAAAGTAATTGGCCGCAGAAGGAGAGAAAATTGCAATTCTCTACAGGGATTATCATTTATTGGCCAAGAACAATGCGGGCAGATTCCCATTGATTATCTCAACGGAAATCTGGTCGTCGGATAGATGGTGACCACTGCCATTATTGATTTATAAGATAGGTTTAGTGACTTTGCCCTTCGTATTGCTTGTTAGCCCTACATCTACGCCCTATATTACAGAAAATTATTGAGAAAACCGTTATACTTGTGTACATGTTCATTAATATTTTGCTCTTAATAATAAGCTTGTAAAGGTATCTGAGCGTATACTGTATTTCTTTTCAACATACAGTATTATGCATCAACGAAATATTTCCTCTGAATACATCATTTATATTTTTTTTCTTCCAGTCTCTTTAAAGCTTGGCACCCCTTGGTGTGTTTTCACGTTTATCGTCCTCCTTTTCGCCTTGGTGGTGGTGTCATTTTCCCAGGATGGGTGTTTGCGTTTTATTGCGTTTTACATATTCCGAAATCTATTTTTGAAAACCCAATTTCAAACGGCACGACAGTATTTCATCGCTGCACTTTTAAAAGGCATAAAATCTTAGATTCCATGTTAAAGGAAAATGAATAGCCGTTCTGAGCCATTAGTTTCCAAGAGTTACTTGGGTGGTCACTATACTCACAAATTCTGATCAGCTTGCTTATGCCCCGTCCACACCATGCATCCAAACTAGTTTATCGACCCAGTCGAGAACCTCCTTGGCAGCTCTTTCGGATTTATGAAGACCGCTCTGGAGGTTCTGTTACTGATACGAAGGGGTAGAAATTTCGCGTTTTTTATCCATACCCAGAGATAAAAACCAAACTTGCAATGATGCTCAAGAATTTGGACGGAATTTGCAAGGCCAAATAGGGTTTCCTTTTAAAGTCGGCAATCATAACAAGTCGTGCTCTTATGCTAAAACTGCCCTTGAAATTTTCTCGGTGCCATCAGGGCCGTGTTGAAAAAAATGAACAGTAAAACGAAACCGAGTAACTTGCCATGAGTAATTCAAGGGTTGTTTTATTTTTGGTTCGGCTCTTATAAGCCCGACTTATTTTTCCACCTGTTTACGAGCCTGCCTGTGACGTGCATCTTGTGCCCTCTTCATGTCATCCCCACATGTTTACACTGTCGTCTTTACTAGGATCACAATTCCCTGTTTCAGCATTTTAGTAAAGCGTATGTGCTCCGAGCAATAATTTTCACTTTCTGTAAAGTGGACTGAGCTGCACTTGACATCTGGGAGTAAAATCTCCGGGCTAATTTCGGTTTCAGGGAACTTGTCGCTTACCAATACATCACTGTAATTGAAAAATTCCTCCAAAGGAGACCTGCAAGGCCATACCTAATTAGAAAATGTCAGTACTTTCTTCAAAAAGAAATTATATGATGTACGACATGTGCATGTAAGTTTTATCCGAGTCTCATTTTAGAAATGTGTGAATACATCGCACCCTGGCAAGAACAATTACATAACTCAAAGAATGGCAAATTCGAGTTTAGAAATTGGACTTGAGCTCCATCAGCAAGGAAAACGTCGTCAGAAGCCAGAATAGATGCTTCTGTTAACAGAGTCGCCACTAGCAAATCTCGAGCCCAATAGAAGCGAAAATTCTTGCAAGTTTGCTGCTGTATTAAATGCAATCAACAATAATTAAGGTCCATTGAAAGTGCGTTGTGATTTTTGGGACACCCTGCACAAAATGGCGAAATTAATTTCTCCTTTCCTGATCAACATATTAAAATATTTTTTTTTTGTAAATTTTAAGAGGGACTTGCGTTTTATTGGCGGTACTATTTGACAACTTGTGGCAATGCATATGATATTAATAAAATTCTATTTTTGCTTTATGAGCGATAGATGGCAGCACCTGCCGTCTGAATGGGAATATAAGAGATCTAGAATTTGGAACAATTC
>JAQFYZ010004281.1:0-11372 GCA_034695085.1 Cylindroiulus punctatus | reverse complement strand
TGTCGTTGGCAAAATAAAGAATATCTGGAAAAATTCTAAAAACGAAATGTATTTTCATTTTATATAGCGCAGGAACTAACTATCAATATAAACTTTGAATTAAAACATTTAGTTACATTTAAAATTATCATATCTGTCCAAAATTATCAAAATTCAATTCCAAAAAAATCACTTTCAAATTTTATTGAAACTGTAGGGCCCCTCTCTTTTAATATTTTTAAATAATTAATAATAAAAATGCCAAAAAATTTGAATGTTTCAAATGCATGTGATGTGTGAGCTTTAACAGATTCATGAAAGGTTTTTGAAGACTTACTTTCCTATGGCATGAGTGGAATATCCCAAAGTTTTCAATTCGTTCGCCATTGTTGGATATTTCAGAGGTAGGCCAGTAGGATATAATGCCTGAACCACTTCACCCTAAAATATAATAAGAAAGTAATTGTGTATTAATTGTGCAATAAACATAAAAACACGAAATCCAAGACATACCTGCATTCCTGAACGAAATGGATACACTCCTGTCAACAATGCTGCCCTGGACCTACATGTATACACATGTAGCATTTACTTAGCATTTACTTAGCATGCACTTCAGCATAGTGTTCAAAAACAGTGAAACACGTGTTTGAATAAAATTTATATTCTTACAATTATGCATACACACTAGGATGTGTAAAAAATAAAATACATTGTCCTCCATATGTATACAACACCCCTGAAATACATTATGCATAAAATACATAATATTCCAGAATTGTGTATACACACTTTGATAATTTTGGAACATTATGTATTTTATTCAAATATGTGTTTCACAGTTGCTGAACACAGTGCATGTTGCAAGATTTTTGAATGAGGAATTTCAATTCAAGACTTAAATGAATTTAATTTGATTGTTATGAAATGAAGAAAATTTCAATCTTCATTAACATTCCAAACGTTTCAGATCGAAATATTTACTTACGGTGAACATAACGGCATTAGGTAGGACTGCTTCAACCGAATTCCTTGCATGGCTAAATTTCTCAAATTTGGAGCATAAATTTCGCTGTTATGCCATGGCACATCATTCCAACCTAAAAGATAATGTTATCATACATGTAAATCAGCACATTAGAGAAAATACGAATAAATAGTTTTTTCACTATTAAAGGCAAATATTAAGACAGGGTTCCCTAGACCTGGAAAACCATGAAAAGTCATGGAAGTTGGAAAGGCTTTTCATGCCTTTCCAATATTCAGGAAAAATAAGGGAAGATTTATTTTAAAAAAAGTCATGAAAATTTAACAAATCTCTTGACACAAAAGTCAAGAAACTCAAAAAATAAATCAAGTCAAAAATCAAAAAGAGATCAAGTATGAAATTCTAGATTCCATAAACGCAAATCTAAATTTGAAGTTGCTTATTAAAATGTGTGTTTATTGCTGGTTTTATGCTAAAATGTGTGCTTTCTTGTTGGTTTTATACTAAAATGTGCTTTATAGAAATGTGTGTTCATCTTATGTTTAGAAACATTTACAATAAAATACGTATTTTCGAATTTCTAAAGGTCAGGGATTTTATTTGAACACCTGGAAAAGTCAGGGAATTCAGCAATTCTGTGGAAGAGATCAAGAATGAAATTGTAAGCTCGATAAACATAAATATAAATTTGAGGCTGCTTATTAAAATATGTGCTTTATTGCTGGTTTTATGCTAAAATGTGTACTTTATTGAAACGTGTGTTCATCTTATGTTTAAAAACATTTACAATAAAAGTCGTATTGAAACGTGTGTTCATCTTATGTTTAGAACATTTACAATAAAAGTCGTATTTTCGAATTTGTAAAGGTCAGGGAATTTTTTTGAAAACCTGGAAAAGTAGGGGAAAAGTCAGGGAAGTTCAAAAATGAATTTCTGGAGAACAGTGTAAGAGCGATTGTTTTAGAAATGAATTTTTACAAGAAAATATCACAAATTCACATCACGATAACAGAAGCAAGTACTTACCTACGTCATCAGCAACAATAAAGATGATATTTGGCTGTGTTTTGTTACCATTGTCAGGCTTGGGTGTGCATGGATCTTGTGCTCGTCGAAACCTGACGTTGTTCAACCTCTTCTGTCTTGTCCATGACCATGGCGTGCTTTGGACAATGCTATGTTCCAATGTTCCAAAAACACACATGAGAAAAACGATAAGCACTGTTGCTGGTGTCATGGTTGCCAATGTCTTCGTTGGTCGTGGACGATGGTAGATCAGATGGCCATCGAATGTTTCTTATTGTTGCTTATATGCTACACGTCATAATGCAAACATAGCCCATATTACAAGCCCTATATTAGTTTTGTGCAGTTTATTGCGGCAATAAATGTGTTTTGCAAAGCGTTTCGATGCATGTCTGTAGCATGACTGAACAAGCTGGTAAAAAATAAATGTCAAAAAATCAGCTTTGTAAAATTTGACATAAGAAGTGGGAAATAATGCAAACATAGCCCATATTACAAGCCCTATATAAGTTTTGTGCAGTTTATTGCTGCAATAAATGCGTTTTGCAAAGCGTTTCGATGCATGTTTGGAGCATGACATAACAATTTGGTAAAACTTGAATGTCATAAAGTTCCATTAAAAGCAGTATAGTCAAAGCTGGGTATCAAAAATTCAGTATCATTCAGAAATAGTGTCAAAAATCAGCTTTGTAAAACTTTGACATAAGAAGTAGGAAAATTTATATGTTGAAGAAATCGAAGATTATTCATAAACTCGAAGTGTCTTTGCATAGAATGTTAGTTTAAATTAGAATTAATTTGAATGAGAAACATTTATGGAAAGTCAAAGTTTAATTAAGTTGTTAGTTTGATTAAAACGTCAAACTTTTATGAAAAAAGTGAAGTTTAATTGAATATGGTTCTAAAACAAATTAAGATGATCAATCACAAGCTTTGTAAAAATTTGACATAAGAAGTAGGAAATATGATATGTTGAAGAAATCAAAGGTTTATCATAAATTCAATGTGTCACTGCATAGAAAGGTAGTTTATTATGGAATTGATGTGAATGAGAAACATTTATTGAAAGTCAAAGCTTAATTACGTTGTTAGTTTGATTAAACCGTCAAACGTTTACGAAAAAAGCAAAGTTTAATTAAATATGGTTGTGATCATTCACAAGATGCTCATTAACACATTTCACGTTGTACTAGAAATCAATTTTATCAAAATTCAATGTTTTGCTTGATATGGAAAGTGGTGTTTCAATGTTTCAAAAGGAAAATATTTAATTCCAATTATTGGGACAACAAAATATAGAAATTATGATATCTCCAAAAATAAATAAACTTATAAATTTTCGAAATTATTAAGCAACCATTTTGAACAACTTGAATTTCTCTTCTATATTTATTAATATGAAACATGTTATGCAATTACTGAATTAGTTAAAAACCGCCATCCACGCTCCAAACTCACTATTAAATTCTAATTCAACTATTTCAGCAAATTTTAATGTCATCCCAATTTTTAGACGTAAATAACTGATTTCGCAAAAAATGAATGTTGACAAGTTTATTATATTATTATACCATCGCTATTTCCAGGAACCAACCTTGGTGCATTGAATGGACAGCTGTGAAAACTGTTCAAAAACTGTTATGACGCAAAACATGTGCACGACTTTATAGTATGTTGTACTTGCTATATTGATAAGCAATAATCCAAAAATTTGAATGCATGAAGGCGACAAAGTCACCAACATACGCATCATCCTATAAGTGAAATGTTAAGAGACAGTGCAGATGTGCAGCAATTTATGGTAATATATCCACACAATTTTTAGTTAATCCAAATTGTTTAGAATGCAGGAAAAAATTAAAAGAAACGATTTCATTGGTATAATCCACAAAGATATTCAACTCGACTACTTTGTTTGAAAATAGTTTGAAAATACGGTGTGTTTCTGGAGGTTTACTGAATTTTATTAATTTCCCCACTTGTGTGTAAGTAAAATGAAATATTCACAAACAATTTTGACACTCCAAACTGCTTAAAGAGAAGGAATTAAAAAAGTAACAAAATACGTAGTCTTCTAGGACACAAAGTTACTATTTTATTTGTGAACATTGTAAATTTTATTTTGACAATTTACTAAACTTCCTTAATTACCTAGAAATGTTTTCATGAGAAATCCATCATTCGAGCATACAACATTTTTGTCAAAGTGTTATTTGGCAATAAACTTTATAATGCCAGTATAAAAAAAATGATTTTTCATAATAATTCCTGTAATCAAGAAACTTTCATTCTACATTTTTGATAAAAATAATATTTTCTACAATTTATCAGATAATCCCATTTAAAATAGAGGTAATAAAGAAATATTTTGTACATGAAGTTCTTAGAACGAGTCCCTAAAATGTTGCTTGTGAAAATTTAGTGTTTCGTATTTAATTCTCCAACTAACTATAATCTTAACCAATCATCCAAATAAAACTTTCTACACAAAAATCAGGTTTACGTCTTTATTTTTCATTCACCTTTGTTGCTCTAACAAATATTCAAAGCACCAAATGAAAAGCACCATTTTTCACGTAAAAAACCTCAAATCCCAAACTAACATTTTGTCATTCCTAGGATCAGACAGGACCAATGGTGAAAATATTATGAGGTAATGCATGTAAATGCAATAAAGTTCTCAAAGTTGACACATGCTTTTGAATACTAACTTGATCAAGTTTTGACTGGATTAATTATAGGCTTGCACCAACCGGGTTTAAATGCTCCTCCAGTTAAGGCGGGGTCACCAGCTGGGTCCTCATTTTTTGGGATGACTTTAATTGACTCCTTTCGTGCTTGGTCAATCATGGCCCTGAGTTCCTTGACCTTTGCTGGATTCGTGTCACTCACGTCATTTCGTTCATATGGATCATCTGCAGAAATTATAAGAAATTATTAGAAAACCATTCAGC
The DNA here is from genome assembly GCA_034695085.1 of Cylindroiulus punctatus. NCBI lineage: Eukaryota > Metazoa > Arthropoda > Diplopoda > Julida > Julidae > Cylindroiulus > Cylindroiulus punctatus. The sequence continues at coordinate 6,425 of JAQFYZ010004281.1, read as the reverse complement.
CACATTGCCACCACATTCTCCCAGTAATTCAATTTTCACTGACTTAAAAAAATTGCCTGATCATTAAAAATTCGAAAATATGACACTGCCAACATAATCAGTGCTATATTTTTTTAAATGTTTATAAACATAAGATGAAAAAAACTTTCAGTAAGGAACCAGCTTTTGTGTTTTTTAAATTTATAATTTCGATAAGAAAGACAGCTTTTCTTCTTGACAGGTGTGCAAAAAAATATACGTGTAGATAATAAGCAGCTCATTCGCAAATTTGCAGAAAATTCATCGAAAATCACAATTTGTTGTTTTTAGCCCCTTAAAAATACGCTGTGCTGCCCAGCATAGCCTTAATGCTAAATTGAGTCAAAATGAACAAATCAAAAATGAACAAAATCCTAAATTTCGCGTTAACCAATTCAAAAATGGCACTCTAACCTAACAACCTACATTCTCCCTCCCTGATAATCTCCTCAAAACGTGTTAAAAACCTACACGTGTTACCTCACGTGCTCTTTTATCAATATGGGAATTTTTGAATTTTTCCCCAATTTTCGGTTTTTTAAAAGCGAATCATGCGACGTTTAACGTAAATAACTGCTTATATCATTACATCAAGCTAATCTATATAACTCTTTGTGCTTTACCATTTGGTCTCATGTAATTTCTTGTGTTTTTCTTAAGGCTCATTGAAAGTGTGTTGTGACTTCGGGGACACCCTGCATAAAATTACCAAATGCAATTTCTCCTTTCCTGATCAACATATTAAAATAATTTTTTGTAAGCATTAACAGGGACGTTGTGCCAATGTATTGGAATCTGACAGGGTAATAAATTAATGATTAAATTATTGACATCTTCCACAGAATTGCTTGCTTCAATTAATAGTTTGAGTTTAAAATAAATCAATCTTTCTTGAATTACTTTCTTGCCATTTACCCATTGCATTCACATTTTTAGTAAATGGTTGAAAAATACCCAAAAATCAAATTGTTAGCTTACCTTTCAAATTGAAAAGCTGTTGGGTGTCTTCCATGGTTGGGTCAACTTCCAAATATTTGTATTCGAAATACGAGCTGGTAAAATCCCCTTTTGTGTCCTCTTCCTCACACCATCCTCTTGGTACTCCAGACTTGCCCACTATTAACTTCCAATCGCCCTTCCTAAAATAGTCAAAATTATTCAACATGGCTTTTTGACTAAAAGCTTTTTATGGTTAAAAGTTAAAGCCGTCAAATAAATGTTACCAACATTCAAGTATTATGTCATAAACATGTTGGTTATTTAATCATCATTGTGACAGTACTGCTCAATTTTTAACGAATTATCACAGTCATCATTTTTAGGTGATATTTAGGATTTAAACTTGAAAACTATTATTTTCATCATTAAAATCCCAAAATGTGTTCAAACCAAAAATGTATCATGTCCTAGGCAGTAACATTTCACTGACATCAAATATGTGCAAAGGAAATTACAGAAGGGAAGCTAAAATACAGTTATGCATTGCTTGGGCCAGTCATGGGCCTAACCTAGGAATAAATAATTCTTTTAATTACTTTAATTAATGTGTATATTTATGAACAGATTTTTTTAAGGCATATTAATGCATTTATACAGAAAACTGCATATTTATGTAGACAATTTTATGCAGAACTAAGTCTGCATAACATTTTCTGTTTAAATATTTCTGCACAATGTTTTCTGCAGAAAAAGGGACGAAATCTATGCAAAATTTTTTTAAAAAATTTCATATGTGGCCAATGCTTACCGGACAGCTGCAGAAAATTCGTTACCACGATCAACGACGTTGTAGAAAAACTGTTTTCTGGGAGAGGGTTTGTTGTTGATTATTGATTTCCAAAGGTCAATTCCATCAATTTCGTTTCCTGAGGTCCAAAATTCTGTTATTCTTTGCTATTAACAATGCAAATGTAGAAATATTTTAGCACCAAAAACTGACTTACTTGCTTTACCACCTGCAGCACTGAGCAGTGTAGGAAGCCAGTCAACTCCATGCATGAGTCTGTAAAATTTAAAATAAAATCATCAAGAATCGAAATAACTTCAATTCGAAATATCTGACATCATTCAGACATCATTTTAGTACCTGTGCATACATTTGAAAAATTACAGATAGGGCAAGTGTCCTAAATCTATGATGACTTAGTTTATACATAGAATCTAAATCAAGTGACCCACTAATTAAGTTTTACAAAATGAATATCTATCACTTGAGCATTGCAAAATAAATTACCGAGTAAAAACTAATTCATAAAATATTGTCGAAATTAGTTTTTCAAGTGTTCTTAAAATTTCGTAAAATGTTCTGAAAATCGTTTCTTAAAATCTGTTTAAATCTTCTTAAAACTTAAGTAAGAATCTGCCATCGACCACTTCAAATGCAATTAGTTGACATCGTTCAGACATAAGAAAGTATTTTAAAATAAACGACAGATATGGCAAGTATCGTAAATCTAGGATGGCTTACTTTATAACACTACTTTTAATTAAGTGACTTCCCCTCATAATTATGTTTTAAAACAAATGTAAAATCAGTATTTTGGTTGTTGCATTAAATTAGAACTTAAGCGTTTGAATTAATTTATAATGGTGTTGAAATTAGTTCTTTAAATGTTCTTAAAACTTCGTAAAATGTTCCTAAAAAGTGTTTCCTTCGAATGTACTTACAATAGTTACTTTAAATGTAAAACTGTACTTAAAATACATGTAGTTTCTTCGAATGTGCATGTACATAAAACAGTTTCTTCTGATGTACTTCATTTCTTATAATTTCTCCAAGTTCAAATGTTTAAATTAATCAGCATTTAGAACCCAGCATTTAGAATGTGTTAATTTTATGCATTTTGTATCAAAAGTATGTGAACGTTCACATCATTTCCTTCATAATTTTTCACATGGTGCTATTGGGAAATCGAAATCAACTTTACCCATTGTATACGAATCCTTTCTTGATGTACTTGGGACTGTGGATCATTGCTGGAATTCTCGTCCCACCCTCATAAAGGGACATTTTCCCACCTCTCAAAGGATAGTTGCTGCCTCCAGAGTACGAAGATGCTCCATTCTAAATGCATTGTAGAAATAAATATTAAAGTTCTTTCAATTCGTCAAAAATGAGTTTATAGTCATTCTGTCATTTTTTCCTGATACTTACATCAGATGTAAAAACAATTATTGAATTCTTATAAAGTCCATTTCGCTTCAAACCTTCAACAACACGTTTGATATCGAAATCCAAAGCTGAGCACCTTGCTGCAAAAATCATCCAGTCATAGTTAAGGGAACTTAATATCATATTCCTTAAATAATATTTTCATTCAAAGCTTTAATTCAAGTCCCATTTAATGGATTTCAGTTAAAAGTACAAATTATTCTCGCTTACCATAAAATCCTCTGCGGAAAATGTTTTTCACTTTGGAATCATTTTGCATGTCTTCAAATTGTCGAGGCACCTGCATGGGAATTAAGCATCAAAATAAGTTAATCTTAAATTAGCATGGCTGAAGATGATGTCCTTAATGGTCTTCGTGGAAGTCAGCATGGGTATGGTATAGAATAGTCCCTGCTCCAAATATAGTGGTATTTTAAAGTACATGTCTAGTTCATAACAATGACAACTGCCTTAGCTGTATCAACTTATCAAGATTAAGTTTGTTTGTTTACTTTCTTGTTTTTATAGCTATTTTTTGGCTTTTTTACCTAATCTAACTAAACCTGACCTTGACTAAAAATGTAATTATTTAGCTGCCCATCGGTCAGGCAATTACTGCCAACCTGTAAGTTGTTAGGAGAAGCATTTATGTATTGAATAATTATTTTAATTATCTAAATTCGATTGATCTACGTTTCAAAACTTGATTCTTTTACCATAGTTTTACATTAGTTCACTTAGGTTGTCACCATTTGGGTATCTTAGTTTTTTATCTTTAGGTGACGGAACCTAAATTTGGATCCTAGGATTTTATATTTAGGTTATGGGACCTAAAGGAAAAATCCAAAGAGAGACCTAATGGTAAATGCAAAGGGACCAAATGGTAAAACTTTAGGAACCTAATGGTGCAACCAAAAAGAAATTGAGAAAAACTAAATAAAGGAAATAAAGGAAAAATATTTCACTGGTTTTACTTAACTTAGATTTGAAGATTACATGTTGGTCCTTTAGGTTTAACCACTAGGTTGAGAAGATAATACAAATATGGTTTGGTGCTTACCTCATGTGGTATGTGACAATACGGCGATGCGTAGTATAAAAAGAACGGTTTTGAAGCATCGTGGTTGTCAATTAGTTGCAGTGCTTGCTTCACAAATGGCACCTGTAACATGCCATAACAACACATTTTGCTCATTTTCTGCAGTTTCAGCTTTGATTTTACAACATATCCTGTTCTAGTTACCGAATTGTGCTGGCCGTAGTAGTCCCAGGTCACTTCGGTGTTGTTATGCATGTCATATCCCGTACGACCAATGGTTTCTGGAATTGGACACAGTCGGTTGAAACATGTCTGGAAAGTTCACACAATTTCCTTATAACTTTTACCTGAGGCGTTCACAAAGCTGTTGTGGGTGTAAAAGTGAGTCACCGGCTGGTAGAACCCGAAGAAGGTATCGAAGCCGCGGTACGTCGGTGTGTAATTAAGATGACAAAATCCTTGGTTCCATCTACAACAATTGTCAACAATTTGTCATTTTAGGTACACGACGTTTCAATATTACATGGACCTATTTTAACCAATTTCATCTTACTTTCCAATGGCATGGGTTGAATACCCCAAGTTCTTCAGCTCATTGGCCATCGTCCGGTACTTCAGCGGCAAACCAACCGGGTACGTGGACTGGATTACTTCGCCCTAATGTAAGAATAACAATGAGCTTAATCAATGTTAACTATAAATTGGACATTAAATCCAATGCTCGAAGAATACCTGCATTCCGGAGCGGAACGGATAAACTCCGGTCAGCATAGCCGCTCTTGACCTGCGATAAGAAAAAAGCACCGGTTGAAGTTAAACAATGGTTGTAACTTTCTGGCAGCAAAACCTGCCCAGGCAATGTCTGAGGTGCTTGCCCACTGCCTATCAGCAAAGATTCACTTTATACGCATGGATGTGCAATGCGAGCGTACGGGCATCCGAAGTGGCCCGTGAAGCCGCGGTGCCGGATACTTACGGTGAACAAGATGGCAGGAGGTAGGTTTGGTTGAATCGAATTCCAGCATTGCCTAACTCGGCTAAATACGGGCTTTTGATGTTTGGGTTGTTCCATGGCACATCATTCCACCCTAGGTGACAGAGCAGGTAATGTATCAGTCAACACCGGTATCTGAGGTTCCGGCTCAGAGCAAGCACCAAACACTTGTGCTAACAGATCATCACATTTTATGCAAACACCATTTTTCTGTTTCGATGCAGTTTGCAAGAATGCATGGTGATGCAAACGGAAAACATATTCATGGAACTGATCACACGTATTATGGAACCTTGGCAACCTTCCAATCAATGGTGGATTTTGACGCAAACAGCTTGTTTTCGAAAACACATCCTGCTACGCTTTTTTGCAGCCATTTTTGCAAACTATGCACACTTATAAAGGAATTTGCAAAAAACATTCAAAAAGGCTGAGTGGTAGAAATAGCCTTACATTGATATAAGCCTTCCACATTTTCTAGTATCGACAATAGAATACGGGCCAGCTTAAAATATCACCAAAGAGATGTAAAAACCATAAAGTCAATCATATTTGTCGAAATGGGTTTGTATTCTTGGAACATATGGTTCTGTACGAGCTGAATACATGGGTTGACCAGAATTTTCCTATATTATGCAAAACCTGGAAGGACATGTATTTTTTGATAAAAACGTTTGAATCATAGGTCAGTTGTTCGTGAAAACACTATATGGGCCAAAGTTCTAGGTTCTAGGCCCAAATCAGTGTTGTGTCTTTTATGCAAAAGCCAAAAGGACATACATTATAGAAAAGTCTTGCCAAAATTAAGTAAGTCTTCCAATCATCACAAAATAGAAGATTTGATGCAATCTTGACAAATAGTACGTTTTAAATATCCCAAAATAATTGTGGGATGATTTAAGAAGAATCTGGGAAAATTTAAGAAACCAACTTATCAATGAAATTACTGATTCTTTTTTCAAAAGGCTTCCAAAGATCAAGCAACCAAAATTATTACATATTTCCAGATTTCACCCAAAATTGCAAGTTAAATTGATTTCAGCAAATGTTGCATCAAAGCTGCATCAGAGCCAGAAACACAATATGCTTCTGATGCCAAAGACCTACAACCTCACCTAGAAGACACCAACCAATCAATGGCATAATGCCCATTGAAAGTGCGTAGTGACTTTGGGGACACCCTGCATAAAATTACCAAATACAATTTCTCCTTTCCTGATCAA
>JAQFYZ010004280.1:0-11374 GCA_034695085.1 Cylindroiulus punctatus | reverse complement strand
TGACAAAATGTGACAAATGTCCAAATCTTGGATGTGACAAAATGTGACAAATGTCCAAATCTTGGATGTGACAAAATATGACATAGCTGGCCCCCTTGCCTGGGTCATGCAATTTTTCCCTTTGTTCCCTTATTTTAGAAGCGTTTCCAGGGTGGCCACAGGTCAGGGTCAGGGAATTTCCATTATAGGGTCATGCAATTTTTCCCTTTGTTTCACTACATATTTTAGAAGCATTTCCAGGGTGGCCACCGGTCAGGGATGTCAGGGGAAAAAAGTGAGTCAGGGATAAGTCAGAGAAATTTTTCACTGTCAAAGCAAAATGCTATCCCAGCACTCGAGTCTTACTGCAGCTCCATCCCCAATCCTCTTCCAACTTTCCAAACTTCTTTTCATGTTTCATTATGACTAAAAATGTGTAAGTTTTGGTCAGGGAATTTTGGGATTTAGTCAGGGAAATTCGAAATGAAAATTTTGTCGCCACCCTAATTTCATATGCCAATTTCCTGCACTTGGTTGCCGTCCAATGTCCTGTCTTTTGATGCCACCTAAGTAGACTAGAATCTAGATCATGGCAGAAGATACATGTTCATGTACATGTACAGTGACTACCATCCAAATCAGGCTTTTCTTCAAAATGAGTTACAACACATGGGAACGTCCAATGGGGAGTGGTCACATTTCACCCAAGAGATGATGGCGTCTCCAATTATTAGGCTACCGGATCATTTAAGAAAATTGTCATAAGATGATATCATAAATGCAATGCAGCGAAATTTATTTTTCAATAACTTAGAAACGTTACAGTTCTGTACAAAATGGTTCGGATTTGTCGACAGTGCGGCGAAATTATGTCACAGATGGGAATTAATGTAGGCGAGTCGTTAACCATCCGAAATGATTGTACCTAATAAAAAATCTCACGAGTATGATTCAGCTGCCGGTTTGTTGCGCGACGCCGGATCTGCCTCGAAAATGTAGAGAAACGAAACTTCGAAGCAGGTGGGATGTCGCTTGAAATACGCCGCGCACACTTCGTGGTACCAATAGCACAGGTCCTGCAAGTTGCAGATTTCAACTTGGGCGACTACGGCACCGTGTCGATCGTGTCCGTGCGAATCGATGAGAGTAATCTGTTGACCAAAACGATCACATCCATTAATCGTTGATGGCGTCTTGTGAGAAATCTTACACAATTCTCATTTGGCAAAATTTACCTGTTTCAAGTGTCTTTGGTAAACCAACAGGACGCTTCTGGTGTCAGCGATGAGGACGAAATACAGGTTGGAGTCTTGAGGCGCCTCGGTCCTGCCTTTGGTTTCCCATTCGATCAAACCCCGATGGAGGACTTCGAAGAGCCTGGCTTGAATCGTGGCCTCCATTTCTATAGATGTTCTCTGATAGAATGAAACTGCATAAATATTTCGCACAACTGCAGTGTCAGTGTCTAGGCCCGCTACTTGTAACTAACCCATTCTACTAGTTCCCTGTCGTTGTCTTCATTTAGTTTCCATTCAAACTGCGCCAGATTGTAATATTTGAGCGCTTCCGGAAGGGTCAAGTTGATTTCTTGCAGTTCGCCTCGTTTCATGAGGCTGTCCAAAATTTCGTTGCCGTCCACGATGCTTTCGGCCAGAGCGCTTATGAGTTGCCTGCTCAGGGGTTGGTCTTGGTGCCCAAAGATGCTCATTCCTTGGTCGTGGAGTCTGTACGCCAATATGACAGCAATTAACGTGCACGCATTGCTCCCTAATATGTGGGTAAAAAATGAGATTAATTTACTGAAAAGATGCATCTCAAGCTTGCCATCCCCCAATCCAGGATGATGACAATATTTGAATGCCCCCATCTTTGATTTACTTCGTATTAAGTTCATGAGTCAGGGTTGCCACTTTCTGCAAAGTTAAGAAATGTCATTGAAATTAATAAGGGTCAGGCAATGCCACTGAATTCTTAATTGTCAGGGATTGTCAAGGAAATCTAGACAGTTTGCTGTTATTTGTAAAGTAATTTTAAAAAAGTAAAAGAAATTGTTTGACTCATTCTGTCACCATGTCTGTCACCACCATAATTTTTCGGGAGCCCTATTCAGTCAAACCTTGTTATAACGAAGGTGTTGTCGAGATGTCATCGATCTGATGACAGACTTCCCGTTGCAAGACAGTTCCATTGGCACAATCTTCAACAAATATATTATTTCAAATAACTTTTACTCGTAGGTGTGCAGGGTAGTTAAGTGTCTGAATGAAATTTCGACTTCCTTCTCATTCAGACTTTTGACACTTTTGTACACTTAGGAGAAATATCGCGAAAGAAATAATAAACGACCTTCAATGACAGATTATATCAAATAAATAACCACTGTACCCTCAGAAAAGTTGTACAATACTGTACAAAGAAATGTTATGCAAGTATAAATACAATTTATTTTTAAAACTTAAAATTTAAATTTCTTTTTTTTTTTTCTGGCTACTGATATAACGAACTACGGTTATAACGAACAAATGTTGGTGGTCTCATGCAATTCGTTATAACGAGGCTCGACTGTAGTTGTATTATCGATCATGGGACACAATATCAACTTTATATAAAATGTCGGGGACATCTTGAGAAGTAGGAATATCAGGCCAATTACTATGAAAATAGTATTGCGAAATTGGCTACCTATTTCACGATCTCCCAGTCGCGACTGACAAAAGTCACAAGGGAACCACCAGATCCTGACGTTTTCCTCCATGACCCCTTTGATTTTTGGCACATAGTTCACGTATCTGGCACTGAAGGGTCGCATGATGCCATTTATGGTTGAGCCCAAGGATTGAATGAGTCTTTGCGCCATTGGCGGTTCTTCCAGACAGGCAACAGCTGTTGGGTTGTCTGTGTTGACGTCCACTTTTGGTCCTTGGTCACCTGGGTCACTCAGGGAAGACGAATCGATGGAAATAAGCTGATTTTGAGAGGCAAACGATGACATATTTCCCATAGTGCTTTCCCGGCCGTCATGATACGACCAATTTTGTCAAAGCCATTAGGTCCGCTTACTTTTAGCACTTCCGGTTGTCCACAGATGTTGACTTCCACCAGAAACTTACTCAAATCCCACTGATGGTGGAAATCCTAACGATCCACAATCTTCGTACGCATTACGTGTCGCCCATTACGCACTCTACGGTGACGTCAGTATCTTTTTATTCCCGTGACTGTAGTTCACATGACCTCGGTTACCAAATTAGGCTCGGCCATTTTATCAACGAGGAAATCTTTTTTATTTGGAAGGGATGCACGCGCCACTGCCCACCTCACGTGACCTGCTGTGTAAACAAACACATGTGGTCGCTGGGCAACGGCGCGCCAGCTGGACGCCATGACCGTGCTAGGTTTTTGCCCCAGCTGAATAAGTGATGATTATTCGTGAAAATAATTTATCTCCCAATTAAGGTTGGAGCTTAATGCGTTTTATTGATCATGAGCCAGGCGGTGTTGGAAGTGGCGGTTTCAAACAGGGCCGTTTTCCAACGCATTTTTTTTTTTTTTTTTTTAATGTAATAAAGTTTTTTATTTCACTGTCAGGGTTACCACAAGTGGCACAACGTTTCGGCTAGTCAAAGCCATCATCAGGTGGTAAATATTACAAATTTAGAAATTAGTTTAACAACAAGTTTTTTAGGCGTGAGCCCATTCGAGATACGCTAAAATGCAATTAGAAGACAGGAAATCCTTTAAAGTTTTGGGAAAATGCAAAGGGAAGTAAGGCAACAAAACAGGTTACAATATTTACCGAAAAACTGCATGTTTTTCGGTTCTGCAAAAGATGTCATTCCTTTTTTTTTTTTTTTGTACAAATATTGATTTTGATTGCCAAAAAAATTCGCTTTTAAAGTTTTCCCTTTATTTTTGCGGTTTTTTTTTAAATTTTTTAAATTTTTTTTAATCAAAACTCACCAGCTTGACTGGTCATTAAAAACGATTAATTCCATCAATTCCTTATGTCTCAGTCATATAACAGCACGAATTATCCATGATTTTTGTGACTGAGATATAAGGAATTGATGGAATTAATCGTTTATTGTTGGCATTTAACAAATATTCATAGATGCCCGTGCATGTAAATCAATCGTAACTGGTATCATTCTGGCTAGGTGTTTCTCTTATATCGGAAGTGAGCTTCCATTGTTTAAGCCACCATTGCTTTTCGATAAAAATTATAAAATATTATTTATGATTTACAACTATTTCCGTGAATGAGGGGGCGGTAGTTTGAATATGGTTGGGAAAACAATTTTAGACGTCATTATTTATGTAAAACCATCCATAGAGGGAACATGGGAAAACTGCTTTTACGTATCGAATTTCGTATCGAGCCTACTTGTGCTTCATTCACACATGCAATTTTTGCCCATGTACGGAGATAATTTTTTCTTCTTATGGAGGTTTTTGTCCAACTTTGCCCAAGGTTTACCTACATCAAATGAAAAAATTTCCTCCGTACATGGGCAAACATCGCATGTGTGAATGAAGCATCAACTTTATTTCCCCTGACATTGAAAAATTAGCATGCACTGCAATATTGCAAAATTAACTTTGCAAGGATTGTTTTTGTTTTTTTGACAACCACAATATTAGATTTTGAAAAATGAAATACTTTATTTTTACACTTTACATTATACACTGTTAATAATCTAGATGCATCGCTAACTTGAATATTCAAATCAATGAACTTGTTTCTCTGCCAAGGATTGCAAGGTTTTTAGCACATCTTGGCTGCTCAGTCCTGATAGCGGGGCGCTCGTTTCCTTCCCCAAAGCTGCAATCGATCATGCAAAAAAATAAATCAAAACTTAGTGACTGGAGTCCCTTCGCAGAAAATATTGTTGATAATTTTACTCGCCGTATCTGGCGAATATCTTTGGAAAAATTCCGCTACATTCGCGAATCAAAATGGGGAATGTGGGATTTGCCTTCTTCAGAGGGACGTAATGGTTTTCGATGAATTCTCTGCAAAATCAATGGTAAAACGGGAATTATGAACAAGGTTAAACGCCGTAGGGCTCGAAGGACGCTTTCGCGCATTCGGTGCCTACCTGACACCTTTGCTGGCATCTGATTTCTGGCATAAATGAATGCGAATTTCTTTCAAATGAGGTCCGAATTTTGCTAATCTGGGCGCCGCCATCTTGTCCTTGTTTGTCTTTTAATCAATGCTGCCAATCGACATGGCCGAAATGTTTCCCTAGACCTAGGGATAAAATGGCCAACCATGGAAGCAAAAAGTACGAGCCGGTTACGCATGTCATTTTTGACATGGATGGACTTTTGCTGGGTATGATTTTCGCTTTAATTTTTCCAAACTAATAACGGGTGGCAACTAGCAAATGTTGCCACGTGAAAACCGCCTTTTGTGTTGTATTCTCGTTGCTGTTCAGCACTGTCAAATTCTGCAATTTCAGATACAGAGACGCTGTACACTGAAAGTATTCAAAAAGTTGTTGACGCTTATGATAGAAAGTTTACGTGGGATGTCAAAATGAAGATGATGGGGGTGACGACTCAGGAGGGAGCTGAGATAATCGTTCGTGAATTAGATTTGCCGATAACGCCCAAGGAGTACATTGAACAGACCAAAGCTGTGTACGCTGAAGTCTTTCCAGAAGCACAGCTGTTGCCAGGTTGGCTTTGCAGTCTCATATTACTAAGGGCTTGTCATCAAATAGCTAAACAGCCAAAGCAGAAAAAAACAGGGCAACTGGCTAACAGCCACAACGATTTCACTGTGAAACAGCTCATCCCAGGTACATGCATGTAGCATACAGTGCATCTATGCTATGCCAGGGATGAAGCAGATGTGAAAAATGTTGAAAAAATTAACTTCTGGGAAACATTTTTTGAAATGAATCTCATGCGAATTCCTGCATGAAATTGAAATTCTCGAATAGCATCATTTTGTCTGAATATTTGTCAAAAAATTGTCTTATGAAGTTTTCTGATGAATGCTTACTTTGACCAAAGTATGGGAGAAAATGTGAAAAATGCCAGATATTTGGATGTCTACTAGTCACATGCCTGGACTTTACAATTTGCTGCTTCAGTTGTTTAGCTGCTGCATTACAGACCCTTTTAGCAGATATAATTGTTGCTATGTCTGACCAATCTTGCCTTCAGGAGACCCAGATTCGAATCTCGGTTTGGCTATCCTGATTGTGGTTTTCTTGCATTTCCACAATCCTTTTCTGTTGGCAAATGCTGTCTTGGTTCTCCAAAAAGCGACCACAGCCATTCTTAATTCTGCCTGCACTTCCCTGTTTCGGGTTTAATTGTGTATGGCATGATAGTGTGGGTTTGAGTCACTGATGCAGAGTATGGGGTAACAAATTGAATAGACATTATGCCACATTCTTTATTCAAATGTAAACACATAACTCTGGGTTTGCGGCTGTAAGGGTCTGCTAGTGTATCAACAGCTAAATTAGCGCTGTGACACCTCCCACAGAAGCATTTCCTGGAAGTAAAAGGTGTTAACATCTAAATAAACTTTTATTTAGGAGTTGAAAAGTTAGTGCAACACTTGCACAAACACAACATACCGATTGCTATCGCGACAAGCTCGAGCAAAGCCTCTTTCGACATGAAGACGGTGCGTCATAAGAAGTTTATCGAACTTTTTAACCATATCGTGCTTGGAAGCGACGATCCTGAAGTGAAGCGAGGCAAACCTTCCCCAGACATCTTCATAGTTTGTGCCTCACGATTCAAGGATAAGCCGGATACCAGCAAGGTGCTCGTTTTTGAAGATGCTGTTTTTGGGTTGGATGCCGGGCTTGCAGCTGGTATGCAAGTTGTGTTCGTTCCCGACCAGCGTGTTCCCAATGAAGTGTATACGAGGGCGACTCAAGTACTTACATCACTGGAAGATTTTAAACCGGGGGATTTTGGTCTGCCGGATTATGACTAGAAATATTAATTACAGCTTGTTTGGATTCTAACATATGTATGAGAAGGAATCTGTTCTGTTTTTTTATAGTGAAGGTTTCTTAGGATAACTACATTGTTACCATTGAAAGATTGTGATCGTGTACTTAAACAGCAGTAGTTCTTTATCCTTTGTTGTCATCAGGTGAACGAATTATGATTCAGCAGTTTGACTAGGGGCTTACTAGTTACACCGTATCCTTTGATATGTCACAATACAGTAGCTCATAAAATCAAATGACCAAATCATTCTGAATGAACCAAAAAAATACCACAATCATGGCATTCATCATTGTGGATTTGCAGTATTTTTTCTTGTTAATGGGATCACACTAAAAAGTATATGTGTTATGTTTGACTAACGGCGTTTTGTCCTCATTTAATGAAATAAAACCCTTTGTTTTTTCATTACGTGTTCTTACTGGTGGTGTAGTTGGCTGAATCGGGAGACTTGTGATCTGGAAACGGAAGGATTGAATCCCGCGTTGGCTGTCTTGATTGTGGTTTTTATGATTCTCACAATCCTGTACCCCAGACAAATGCCGGGATAGTCAACAAAAATCTGCCATGACTGTTCTTCTTCCTGTATAACATCGTTTGGGTTTTTTGTATTGGGTTCGTGTAATTCGTTTATGACATGTGTTTGGTAATTGCTACCTGGGTAAACCATCCATATAGGATGACACAACAGAATAAGATGATCATCAAATTTTTATATATAAAAGGTTTATTTATTTCCAATTGCCCTCATCTTTTCCTTTAATTGTATGAAGGTAAACCAAAGGTCTCGGGCTGGAATTCTTCCAAAGTATTCAAAACCAGTGTTGCTCGTTTTGTAAGCAATGGGTCCAGCCGTCGATCAGGGACCATGAAGACCTGCATATTTGCCGCAATGCCAGCTTCCACTCCAGCTGGAGAATCCTCAATTACCAGCACCTAAAACAGTGCTTCTTTATATTAGTAATTGAAGTTTCATTTTATTAAGGCATTTATTTGGCCATGACCCAAAAACTACAAGTAGGACAATCATTGTGCAAGTTTTGGGCCAGTGAAATCATGAATGTGATCTCTGTTCTACCTTTTCTGGAGATGGAGCATCATCAAAATGTGATGCACACACCAAGAAGACATCTGGAAATGGTTTTGCTCGTTCGACTAGGGGATCTTCAACAGCTGACGTCAGATGGTGGAAAAGACCAAAGAGTTCTTGGTGGCGTTGTGTTTTCAGTCTGCAACTGCGCCCTGAAGAGCTTGTGGCCACTGCTATGGGAACATTATGACTGTGTAAGTGGCGTATCAGTTGCTCGGCTCCTAAAGTGTGAAAGCATAAGAGTATTTCCTCAGACATTGAACCAGCAATGATATACAATTTCTTACCAGGCTTCGCTTTGGCATGGGGTAGAAGTTGGGTGCAAAGATTTTGTGTCTTTTCCATGAACAGTTCGAGTGTGATTGGCAATTCCAGTTCGTCGATGATTTTCTTGGCACCAATTTGGGCAGATTCGCCCATGATTTTCACTTGGACTTCCCAAGTGAAACGTTTGCCAAATTCGTTGGCGATGTTCTGGTAGCACTGCTCGAAAATGGTCTCTGTGTCTGGCAGGAGGAATGATTCATATTATAAGTACTAACTGGTGATTGTGAAATTCTGTCAATTTACAGTTTTATTTACAAAACACTCGAACAAGTGATTAGTTACATTTTTTAGCAAAGTTAAGATATGGCTATAAAAATAGTTCGGGTAGGGAAATTGTTTTTTCACTTATTATATCGTTTATGTAAAATATCAGCATTTTAGTTATAAGATATTCGCGAAGCAAAGATCTACAGTACCAGTCAGTATAGCCATACTGTAATGAGTCTGCGGTGCCAGCCGGCAATAAATGATTTATCACTGAAAATAAAACTCTTGGCATGGCCACTTGGTCATTTACGTGCAATAATTAAAACGAGGCCGTATTACCTAAAATTAGACCATCCAGATCAAATATTACATGTGTCACAGGAGAATACATTTTCGAACAATCCTTTCTTCCAAGGATTATACATAACCTTGAAAATATATCGAGGCTGCGCCACCTGGTGCTATCATTTTAGGCCCATTATTGATTTTATAGAAGTTTGTTTTTCATATCTCAAGAGGTAGAGGTTCCACTGATGCAGATGACTGCACAAACAATGTTGCCGTGCTGATTGCACTAATATTCGAATAAATCTAATCAAGATCAAATCCAATTCAACCATTTGTTTTCAGATTGCTGAAAATTCCATAGAGAATTTTGCCCAAATGTGACACGATAAACAGCATTCGGGGAACGAGACACGTAACTTAAAGCAGCGAAAGTTGCCGAGCCCTGCTCAAGAAGTCGCTCCGGCTAACGTACATCCCGCACAGCACCCGCTTGCCGGTAAACTCTGTCCTCCCGTGTAAAATCCTCCAGTTGTCAGTAACCAGTACCGATCCAGGTTTAAGTTGGATGTAGTGGACATTGGCTGAATCCTTGATTGTTTTGATCAACAGGTGCAATGCGTTGTAGTACATGTCCACGTTGTCCTGGGCCACGGTCCGAAAAGTGTCAAAATCATATGGCGTGTATCTACAGTGGTCAATGTAAAAGGCATGGTTGAGTACTTTTGGAGGATATGTCTTGGAGAATACATGTTTATTTCTAAACAGTTGTAATAATATCAATCATGTCATCAAACATATACCTCAGTTGAATGAGTTCTTTGGTGACAGGATGATGCTTGAATAAGACGTCTTCATTGACCAAGTGGAGCTTCGACTCTAGGTACTTGAACGAAACTGGGTTAGTTGAAAGGAACTCGTATATTTCTGGATTCTGCTTCTTTATTATTTGGGCAACGTTAAATCCATCCACGAATCTGTTCCTGCCACCTGTGCCGGTGTGCTCCAGGACGTGAAATGCTTGTAAACTAAATAGTAAAGTAGGTAGCTGTGAGTCAGATGTGTTGAACGTAACATATCTCGAGCTTTCACCGTGGCTATTTCGACTGCGAGCAAGAACAATTTGTATTCGGGCATAATTTTTGATAGATTTAATTTCCTACCCAGCCCCTTCGAAGTAGTAGTTGGTGTCAGTGTGAAAGGCCAGGTCAACTCCCGTGTAAGACGGATGGCTGTGCTGAGTTAGATCTGCTACGACATGATAGATTTCACCCCAGAAAGTCCGCCATATCGGCCCAAATCTTTCCATAACTGTTCTTGTGTGTTCGCTGCTGACGGGGACCTTTTTTCAATGGAAAAATAACTTCAAATCGTGCGGCATGCGGGACCTTATCAAACACCTCCGCGATATACGCACATCAGTGACCACGGAAATGCCGTATTTCAACACTGACGCTAAGAACTTCTTGACAGTGTCTTCGCTGGTCAGTAAGTCTTCGTACTGCACATGCTCAAAGGGGATGCTCTTGGCCGTCTCGGCATTCCAGAGGACCTTTTTCATCGGCTGGTTTTCTTCAGATTGTCCATCGTAGCAGTTCTTCCACAGCCAGTTGAGGTCAAAAGCCGATGCGTGACCATCGGACCCTAAAAATGTGAAACAGGCATTGGAAATGTTTGAGGGAAAGAATGATGCATCAAAGTTCGGCGCAGTATTGGATGTTTAAGTTGCGTACATGTTATGTGTAAACTGTCGGTGTCAACCATGGTGTTCAACACATCAGCTGTTTGCTCCAGAGGACTTGTGAGTCCAACAAGACGCAGTCCTGTGGTCGGGTCCTTGCAGAATGGACATTGGCAGTTATCTCTGAACCAGTGCAGTGGCAGTTTGAGGGCGTGCGACCATTTCGGGGAGTGAATTTCTATAGCCTTCGACCAGATTTTGGAGTTGTCTTGAATTTCGAATTTGGCTAAGGGGAAAACATAGCGTATTACAATTTTCAATATGAAATTTTGTAACATTGATCATGTCTCATTTTTTTTTGGCCCTTCGATTGGTAGGTCCACTTGCAAGTGGATATTGATATTGTACCACTTACATGTATTGTAAACATACATAATTTGTAATACACTGCATACTTACCTCGAGTTGAATACTGTATGGAAGTCAGACGTGGACAGCAGAGTTTGTGAATTTGCAAAGTTTTTAATGCACGTATCTGTTTAGTACAGCTAGTGAAAACGTTACGCTGCATGGTTTTACCAAAGCATACAGTAAGGTGGGCCTAATGAGATTCAGATGGGATTTCTTCTCAAGGCTATATTATACAGCTGCTTATCGTGTGTTTGTATACATAGTGCGTGCGATGTGCAATGGTGTTACTAACTCCATTTTCAATGAAATGTGCAAAGGTCAATTGTCGTGTACACAGTATAGGAGTGGCAGTCATAAATAGGAAACCACCCACGTACAGGGTGGCATATTGGAAAACCACGTACCACCCA
>JAQFYZ010004279.1:0-11376 GCA_034695085.1 Cylindroiulus punctatus | reverse complement strand
CATGTATATGTTTATTATCCAACCGTTACTTTTTTAACAAGAAAATGCACCTTTGTTGTTTTCATACTGAGAATATGGGTTTGATTTGTATTCTAAGAGCCGCTATAATGATTAACTATAATATAATAGGGTCCCGAAGGCAGAGTATTAATGTAGTTTTACTGTAATGTTGCGTGTACGAGAAATCGTACATGCATAATTTGATTAATTTTGCAAAGGCACTCTTTAATTCAATGTTTATACTAATGAAAACTAATTATTCGCCTAAATTCTCGCAGAAATGAAAGGTTGCACTAAGTGCAATGCAGTAATTAGCAACATTGAAAGAAATTAAACCCATTTTAGTTTCAATCACAAATTCTACGTACGACGTGCAACATTCGGTAGAAGGTTTTGAACTCTGTGTAATAAGTTATCACCTATTGGTTTCACTTGGATCAATTTTACTTGGTGGTATTTTGCTCCCGTCGGCAACTACATAGTGTACACTGTACTCCTCGGACAATGTACTGATGACTCTTGCGATTCGTATTCAGAATCGTGTCAATGAATGTCTGACATTGTACATGTATGCTTCAGAATCAGTAAGCAGACAGGTAAACAGTGCAGTCCGAATTGCAAGCTAGTATATTTCAAAAAAACTGTTTTCGGAAAATGACGTAGATGAATGACCCGTATTAAGTGAAAGTGGCGTTGAAAAGTTCATGGACCTTAACATGGTGAGAAGGTTATTGAAAGCAAGGTCCATAGATATAGACAATAAACCTTAGTCTAATTAAATGTAAGGACAGATTAACGATGCAGCGCAACCGGCTAGGCTGCATGCAACCCATAATTTATACTGCGAATGGACTCATGCTGTTTACAGGAAATTTATCAAAATAAAATCTTAAAGAGTCATGCCAATATACATGTATAGTATTGGCGGGTTCGGGAAATCAGAAATAAATTGAGGAGTGCCGATATGAAACCAAAATGGTTGCTAACAGCATTCATCCAGACGATTGGGCTGATCAAACAAAATGCAAGGCGGTATTTGCTGGCTCGAGTCTAATAGCAGTTTCATAAGGTTTCAACATGAAAGCATAAAAACGCAAAGTATACGAAAGGCAAGCGACAGTGGATTTCATAGAGCATAACGACATACCATATAATAAGGCAATTCTTATCAAATGATGTTCTACGGTTTCACGAAGCAACATGAACTCGACTGATTTGTTTGTTTTACAGGACTTTTGTTTCCAAATTTATCATTTAGTGAGAACTTATCGATCGTAATGTTCAATATGATTCTGGTGTTTTCATTTTATTGACAATTTCATGATACATAAATGTAAAATTTTTCAAAATTTAGATTGACGAAATAGGATATGCGAAAAATAATTGAACGTGATAGAGTACAATTTTCACGCATTAAGCTATAGCCTGTTCAACTAAAGAATGGAACTGTTGACTTCAAATGGCCAAATAGAATGCAAGCACCTGTTGCCATACTCTTTCCAGTCCCACAACAGATGTGTCATGAGGAGGGTGTTGCTATATCTACGCTATCTGCAAGATGGCGTATGATGGATATGAGATGGATCAAGATGGTATAAGATGGATTTCTAGGATTGGTTACGGCTCAGTTCCTTCTTTAGTTAAACAGACTATAGCTCCCTAATTCTAAATCATATAGCATTTTGAATTATGAATTCTAACGCGGTCACCTCATTTTTGCACTATTTTTCACACGCCAAGGACCCGAGTTGGCAGGAAATCAATCTGCTTGCTACTGTACTGTATGAACTATTGGATGTGTTAGCACATTCAAATCATAAACTGTCATGGATACGCTGTTGTAAAACTATTTTAAGGTTTAATTGGCACGACTGAAGTAAGATAAAGATTTATTAGGTAACGATTCTTTCAAATATTTTAAAGTTTATCAATTTAATCTTCAACAGCAGATGAATTCTATAAATATTGTCATCAGATAAAATTTCAACATTTTTTCATTGTTATTCACAACTGCGCATCTAGTTGCAGGTACTAGCTACGATACATGTATAGTCCCTACTCTAAATGCAATCTTTTACATTTCAACTGTACTCATCAAAAGGGTTAATATGCAATACATGTACACTGCACATATGGTGATAATAGCCGCAAATTAGAAAAAAAAATGGTTACTATTCGAATTAGGTTTTACCTAACTGCTCGTAGGTTGGCAGTGATTGCCTGACTGTTGGGGGCACATAAATCATAAATTGCATTTTTAGGTTAGTTTAAGTTAGGTTTTGCACAAAAACCTGAGGAAGAGAACAAAGAAAACATAAAAAGAATAAATTGTGACGGGTAGGTGAGTTGTTACTTTTGTATTATAGACAAGGGTAGTGGTGGCATACAAAGATCGTTTTATATACATTCGGAACAAGAACTCTATTGTAGTATACGTTCGTATCCGTGTAACGTTTAGCTTCAAAAAAGCTTATAATATATTTAGCATATTCTACTCGTCATTATACAATATACATGTAACTGTACATTTAGACAACATATATATATGTATTTCAAACGTGAGTTTTTGGCAGACATTATCGAGAACCCAAGAGTATATAATAGGCAACTAAGAAGTTTAAAAATGTTACTTCATTATTTAAAATTTATTCGTAATGCTTTCTTCTCAATGATCTTCTAGCGTACGTGAGTCTGTATATTACAATAGATGTTACGGACAAAATTTAACTCACAAAGATCCGCATTAAAATATGTATGTCCATCGATCCTGACATGAGACTCGAATTACATCCTCGTCGTACATATGAGAGTTTTTCTGATGAACAATATCGTATTCTCCTGCCTATACAATTATTTGCCGATGATTAATGGCGTGTAAGCGTCAATAATGAAAAGTTAAAATTCTGCGAAACATCCATATATGGATTGAATTTGCCTTCGGGTTTGAGCACGAATATACAAGAATCAATGAATGGCAATACGCGCGTTGTGTTGAATCACCTAGACATGCAATTACACGTCACGTTCTATGACAAGTGAAATGTATGCCAAGGCATTTTCCATCACAAATAAATGAAATTAATCCGAAATACACGGCGCATTCCGAAAACTAGTTCTACGTATTGAGCTAGGCTTGCTTACAGCCCTTAATGGATATTAAAGTATGAGCCAAATTGTAATTACGTAGATAGCTAGCTATTTGAACCCGGCCCTTCATTTCCGTGGACGCAATTACACGAATTTCCATCTAAATTGTTTTTGTGACCGTAAAAATCCATCCCTGTTGTTTTCCACAAATTCGATGCTAAAACAATGCAAATTGTGCCCTGCGTGCATTTTCGATGGATTAACGTCGCGAAAACAAAATCATGCAAGAGCATTTTAGTGAAACCTAAAGCGATATTAAATATTTTGCAATTTACATTTTTTTAAGATATTAAGACGTGACTCTGAGAACACCGTATATATCAGATATTTACCATACGTCTCAGTATATATGATTCTTCGTAGTTCAGATATGCAACTATTTGTACCTACTAGTCAATGCATTTTGGAACTCGAACCATACAAGTACGTGTTATTCCAACCAGTTTATTGTATAATTTTAAACTTGACTA
Organism: Cylindroiulus punctatus; assembly: GCA_034695085.1. NCBI lineage: Eukaryota > Metazoa > Arthropoda > Diplopoda > Julida > Julidae > Cylindroiulus > Cylindroiulus punctatus. The sequence goes on along the minus strand of JAQFYZ010004279.1, from coordinate 7,759 downwards.
TAGTAATTCATGCAGCGAATGCAGACTTAGTGTTTACTTACCAGAGGCGGTGAGCGTCATCAGTAGAAAAAACACAGATACAGTCCATAGTCTAAGTCCCTTTCCAGAAGCCATTGTACAGGTGTTTGCTGCCGATCGTCGCTTCACGAACATGCAAATGAGATCACCTGTAGCTGTTTGATCAACAAGTTTTCAGTAATCACCGATTTCTGACTGTTTTCCCACTCCTGAAGGAGATGATGTACAACCACAAAGTCGGGAAACTTAACGCACCGACGTTGGCGACGGAATGAAAGTTTGCATGAAAATCGATTAACACGGGGTATGTTATGCGAGCAGCTCGACCTATTAACGAATCATAGAGAAAAACAAAAACAAATGTAGTTGAGCGAATTTCACGGGTTGGAGAGTGTAACACGAACGAACGGGTCTTACTGGTGGGGTTTCCAAAAGCTCTTCCAATGCAACAATCGGCTACTCTAATTTCGCGTCACTCGAGATGGATTCGGTTAGTTTTTGAAAATCCAAGACTATTTTTGCGACGTGTGCTCGTCCCAACGAAGAGGCCGATTTTACCTGTGAAGAAGCTCCGAACGAAATGCGAGGCTTTTATATGCGGCGCCACTCGGCGTACCTACGCAACAGGACTCCACACGTCAGAGTAGGGCACTAACCAGTGGGTTGAGTGTGAGGGGGCGACTTGAGCACACCCGGGTCCGTGTGGCCATTTCTACCCAAATAAAAAAAATGGCAGGGGAAAATGGGGAAGCCATCGTTTCATGAAACGTGAGGGATTCAGGCGTCGCCAAACGTGGCGATTTTTCATTGGCGGTTTTGCGCTGCTAGGATTTCTGCCCTATTAGAAAAAACGTAATGGCCATCAGGGCCATGCTAAGGTGTGAGCAAAAGCGAATTGCCACTCCATACGCCTTATGCTCGAAGATTTTTTCATGTCACGCTCCCTAACTAAAAAGAATTCATGGCTCACCAAAATTTGCTGCGGGAATTTTTTGGAAAAAGTAGATGGATTTTAGTCCAAAGTTGTATAACAAAATTACCAACTTAGTAATAATTAAGGGAATACCAAATTTTTGAAAAACTACTGGACGAAATGGATTTTACCTATGACCAAAATCAATCTTTTGCAGCTTGCAAATGCTGTATTTGTATTTGCATTTCGGCGTAAGATATTATTAAAACGAAATATGATGGACATTTCTTAGGCGCCAATTTTTTTTTTTTTTTAATAATTATGCAGTCGTGTAGATCTTTATTGACTAGATTTAGCCCACATATCAATGTTATGTAAGTAATCCCCCTTGTCATCAAAAAGTGCTAGCCCATCACTTTTTAAATCCTCGATTTCCAGTCACTTTCCGAAAAGTGTCTGGTAGTCTTCAAAAAGTCAGGGAAATTTGATTCAACTCTAGACCGCACACCCTGGCAAGACCTTTTACTGGTGACCATGCAGCTTTTACAATTCAAATTAATATGAAAAAGTGAAATATTTTGTTTATTACGTAACTGTTATTTGTCTCCCCTTTTCGTTTAAGATGTCTGGGCAAGGAATGCTCACGTTGCGCATTTAGCACTCCAGTTTCAAGTTTGTGTAAACCATTTCCCAGTACATGCACTGCTGTTTCCAAATAGGAATTTAGTGACAAGCTTTATGTGAAGCTGGCGATAGCAACGAAATCACAATGTTCTCTCATATTTCTTGATAAATCTAATTTCGCGTTTTATATCCTCGACTTAGAATGTGGTCAGCTTGAGAGTCAAAAGAAGTCGAGACAGTGGATGATTTTGTATTTCATCATTTTACGTTTTAAGACATCTAGGTAAATAATGTGGTGTGGTGTTTAGCATTCTAGTGATAATGACCAATTCCAAAAAGGAATTTAGTGGTCAGCTTTAAGTGAAGCAGATGGCATTAATAAAATTACTGTCTCCTCTCAGATTTCTCGATAAATCTAATTTAGCGTTCTATATCGCCGACTTAAACGTGGTCAGCTTGTTAATTTCCCTCTCAACAACATGGAGAGTTTGGAATGTTTCAATTATGGCCGTTTGATTAATGGAGGTAACACATACAGTATACGGGTAGTATGCAAAATATGTTTAATGTTTGAAAAGTAATTGTAATCTAGATTATCTTATGTTAGGTGTATAGATTTTTTTCAATCCATATCACTATAGTTCAGGGAAAGGTGCCACACTGTCTTAAAATAACCCCGTTAGCTTTTCCACATTTTTCATATTTTCTTTGGCCCAATATTGCGACACACTTCAACACCAAATTCATTTTGCTTTCATAGCCACAACGCTCATCTTTTGTACGAAAGACAGCTACCGTATCTGCTGGGGCGTTGTATTGAGGTGAATATCGATTCGCTTTGATAAACATTGCACCATTTAACGATTTTCCTATCAATGCACCAAATTCCGCGAAAAACTAGATGGGGCGAAAACCGTGAACCCAAATACCTAATTGGTATTTAATGAATGACTATTTTACCTTTGTTATTGCGCTAGTAATTTGGTTTGTGACAGGCTTCAATAATTAGGCGCATACTACAGTATACTATTTAACCGTTCTAATGACCAGTTGCAGCGTCAGCCCTAAATTTGTTCGGATATTAAAAGGGATTTAATGAGTGATGACAAGGGAAATTGCTCATTAAAACTAGAAAGTTAATCGCGAGATCGATTGAAACTATATTTTAACCTGTGAGATTTTAATACGAAAACATTTTAATATACTGGCAATTAGCCCATTGGACGCGTTTTCATTTGCTTGAATATGGCTTACGGGGAATACATATGTCACTGCTTATTTATATTCGTAAAGCGCCATACTGGTGTGAAACAATATGTCATCCTAGTCACTCCTGTACAGGCAATTACACTGTATTTATAGCAATAGTGTTTTGCAGTTCAGTCAGCTTACTCCTAGCAGCCAGTCAGACTGCTATTTCAGGGTTCCCACTTTCGGAAAAGTTAAGGAAGGTGAGGGAAAGGAAAGTGTTTACGAGTGTCATGTTTGTTGTCAAATTGATATACTTTAATTTTTAAAAAAAATTTAAATATGTATGTGTTGCGTGCCAGAAGACGTACAGTATCTGTGATTGTCACTAATATACACTCTAAACGGAAAAAGTACAAATGTTGAACCTTAAGGGTACAAATGTTTTGAAACTATGTACACACCCTATGGGTACATATGTTCATCGCATGTGAACCCTTGACATGTGTTCTTAGGGTACATTGTACCTTGAGGTACAAATATTTAAATCATTTCACCCTTGTGTACATACATGTACTAGTATATGATATATGGAGTGCAAATATACATTTGTACCCCACAAAAACTGCATTTGTACTTTTACGGTTTACAGTGTAACCAGAACATTTTGTAACACAATAAGTGGCTAAAATCCATCGTTGGAATTTAATTTTACTAAAAATGTTTATCTTAATTAGCCACAGTATGAATGAAATTGTGTGAAGCCTTTTGACAATTTCTGGTCTATAGTTTAAAAAAAATGCTTTTGCCTTTAATTTATAACATGACTTGATATCATTGATATATATGTAATACCCATCATTTGTTTCTACAATTTTACATTCGACATTTCCTAATTATGACTACATTTTTAAATATTTTGCCATTATATTTATAAAAAAGTGTTTAAAGGCAAATGCACTAAAATCGCCGTTGGCGTTACCTTAATTATAAAAATTACTAAATTTTATCATAGAATTTTTAGCATAAAATTCATCAATTGTGGTCTACAGTCAAGTCTTTCGCAATTTTTGCCTACGTCGTTTTGTTGCCCCTCCCTCTTTAAAAATGCTGTATGCACCACTGGGCAACACGGTCCCACAAGGTAGGGAACAAAAATCCCTTATTAGGAAGGCAGAAAATATGCATCAGTCGCCAGTGGCAAAAATAAATATAAAGTGGCAAAAATTGAAGATAAAGTTCGATTCACGGGGAAAGAGATACTATTTTATATAAAATTTAATGTAAAATATCAGCTTAATTATTTAAATGGCAGGGACATCGACTTGTGAATTTGGGTGAGAACCGTTCCATTGATTCCGCGACAATGAGTTGTAATCTATCGAAGAATCACCTGAAGGCCAACACTACCGAATGCATTGTTTATTGTCAACTTCATTTGCATAAGCTAACCGCATGGTTCCAATATGCTAACAATGATTTATGCATCTTCTGAAGTATGACAATAGCCATTTGTATTGATCATACGAAATAATGGACATGTAGGGGAAATGTCAGAAATTCCCCCAACAATTCCTCAAATGCCTCACTCAGCTATACTGGCATATGCGCAACGATCAATACGCAGTAGGCCTAAATCTATTTTGGGAAAAACTTTTGATTTTGGTAATAGATAGACTGAGGAATTATTTGAAACCAAAGGCGACGAGGTTTGAAGATGGGAAAATTTGATTTCCCATGACGCTATTTCTCCTTAGGAGTAAATAAGCGGAGATCATTGTTTTCGTCGCGGTTTCTTTTGCCCATTTTGTTTTACATATGCGTCATGATGCATGTAAACTATTCTGATTCATACATGAGCATTCATACTTTAGTCTCCTATATGGCTTCATCTATGATTTTTATCTATTGCAAAGTGTCCTGCGGCCTGGCAAAAAGAAATCCTGACGTCTATGATCAAGATATGCTTAAGAGTTTTTTTTGTTAATCTTTAATATTTAAGTTTTTTATTAAAAAAAAATGATGAGAACTCTTCAGATGATTTTGAACATTTTTAGAAACCGAAACGTTCAAGCCGTAGAAATTTTCAGAAATAATACGTCATGGTTTCCTTCAGTAGTCAAACAGCTGTCATCAGTAGTACGTTTGTATACGGTAGATACATGTACATGGACTCGTATGTTATTTATTAATTTGAAAGGATGATAAAAGATTTGTTGAAGCGCGCTATAAGTCTTTAGAGTTTTGCTATATAAAAAATGTTGATGTACACACTGTAAACCGTAAAAGTACAAATAAAGTTTTTGTGGGGAACAAATGTATATTTGCACCACATATATCATATACAGTATGTACCCAAAGGGATGAAATGTAGACTCGTATGTACCCCTAGGAACACGTGTCAAGGGTACACGTGCAATCAACATATGTACCCATAGTGTGTGTATATAGTTTCAAAACATTTGTACTCTTAAGGTTTAACGTTTGTACTTTTTCCGTTTAGAGTGCAGAGTGGATAACTACCCGATGTACTTAAATTGAGACTTTTTGGCCAAGTAAACCTTATTACATGTATGTTTTGAAATATGGGAGACGTTGTTGACATTTAACATTTGGCGAAAATGAAAGTCAAAATGGCGTTATGGTTGTATGATGTTACTCCCTGTAGTAAATGAGCTATATTTTTAGTAATTATTTATGGATTTTCACTGAATTCACTTTCTTGTGTTCAAGAATACACTAGAAATTGTTTGGCATAGTCAAAGCTCCAAGTATGCTCCTGCGTTGCCAACCAGACGCTGTGAACGCGTCGGAATAGCATTCGCAGCAGGAAATTAAGGGGAACATTTATATCACAGATGCAACATTCGTTTGGGTTCCAACTGTTGACAGGCGTTCACCTTTCCTACCTGACCCTGTTGTCATTATCTTGTTGTAGCAGTTCCTAATAGTTCTGGGATTAATTGGGGCACGATTGTCATATACGGTCAACGATTTCCACACTTCAAACCGGGAAGCTACATGTTGTGATCTGTACTGCAAAAATAGGTGGTTGGCATTTTTGTACGTCGCTCGATATCACCAGCTGTCACTCTTGTTGTGATTTCTATGTTTAAACAAATTCTCAATATTTTAGAAAGCAAAGCTTCCTTTACGAAAATCATCCATCAATAGGTAGTTAATATGAATACAGATGATAACATGTATGTATATCAAAGCAAAATTTGATTTTTTGTTTGTCTAGAAGGAATTGCGAAGGCAGACGTCGCACTAAATATGAAACATTTTTTAAGTATGCATCATCTCATGAATGAACATATCGGAAAGTGTAACTTAGCAGGATACGCTTTGAAAAGTAGTCGATTAATTCTGAACTCATTGCTTTAAAAAAACGATTAGTTCGCGGCTAATCGGAAAATGAGACTATGAAAGTATATATAGTAAACATATAAAAAATTGATAACTCTCAAGAGGTTGTTATCAATACATGGCACATTATTAAAGAACGCCTACATGTCTAGCTAGCAAACATGAGATGCAAATAACGCTTCACGTTGCAAAATGTTGTGTAATTCTCCCTTGATTGGATATTTGGAAACAACGACCAAAGCTTATTTCATACATGTATACTGTATTTGCATGTATACAAACCCCTTCTGCATGTACCCCATATGTATTTTAGCAAATGAAGTTAAGAGATACATGTACGTTATGGCATATCCTGTGGATCATTTGAATTATGCGTCATTTTGGGACATGGTGAATCTTTTTTACGATATTGGTTGATAATTATGACAATGTAAAACGTTAAACACGTTTATTGTTGACATGACGGCGATTGATCATTTTGATCCAGGATTGTTGTAATTCTCCATGTATTATTATTAAAATTCCAATATAAATGTTGCTTAGAGAGGATATTTTTCGGATCGCGAAGGAGGTTAGGCTGGCATCGATTGTGGTTTTAACGTAGCAAAGTGCCTGGATCTTAATTTCCGTTTAGCTGCATGCTCACAATTTTTTCCCTTTTTTGCCATGGTAACTAATGCATTGTTTAGGTATTACAAGCCAGTGTTTAGCTTAGTGTATTTAAATTCATTATGAAAATCAAACATTATGTTTTAAATATGGTTAAAATTTTTTCCAGATTTTCGTGGGGAAACTTAATTATTACAAACATTTAACCGTTCTGCAATGTTTATTTTTGAATGTTTCCCATATGATAACAGCAGTATTTCAGCAATTTTCAATGGCAATAGGAATTAGCGATTATTCGTACGAGTGCTTAAGACTGAGATTCGTATGAGAACTAAGAGCTGAGTTCGCGTTCGAATTATCCTAAACGAGGGCGGATGTGACGTCAAATTTTAAATATTCTTACGAGCAATTTCTAACTAATTATTATTTATATAAAGTGGAACACAACAATCGACACATCATTAGACTCTATCGAAAAGTAAAAAGTTACTTTGGAAAATTGATGATATTTATAAGAAATATTGCGGTCTATTTCGCTTCGCAAGTTTATTCATTGCATTATTCATGACTTTATAACTTGTTGAAGCAATTTTTTGCTTTTCCCATACTTAATTTTCCGTATAAATGATTGCGATTGCTTTATATTTTGAAAACAAATACTTTCCCTGTTTACACAGCACAGAAATTTCGAACTGGAAATAGATATCGCCATATGTCTCCTGGTGAAATTGGCAGAACTTTTGGTTTACAAACCTTGATTAAATTCTTGATTAAACTTGAATCCACGTTGTCATCTGATTATTTCCCGGTTTATGTTCATTCATCTATGGATCGGTACAACGCCTGATTACTCTCAAACGATTATAGTGAAAGTATAATATGATGCGCATTTTGATGAAGAATAAATAATGTGCCAGTTCAAATGTCAAGATCTATTTTAACAATATTCTAATTCCGAGTACACTTTCTCACTTGACTGGTTGGTAGCTTCCTCAAAAATCCAGAGTTCATTTTCTTTGTTGTTTCAATTTCATTCAC
>JAQFYZ010004278.1:0-11376 GCA_034695085.1 Cylindroiulus punctatus | reverse complement strand
GCCGTAGACGTCTCGAAAAGTCCCTACTGCCAGGTCGAGTACATAATGTTGGATCCGTCGTGCTCCGGCTCAGGTAGAAAGCTTGTTCTTGCTTCAAATTTGCATGGCTTTGCTTTTGCAAAGATGGCCCTTCGGCTTTCGTGCATGGCTCAAAGTAGACTTGAGATCAAAAATTTGATTTGAATCCAGTTATGGCACTCCGAGCCCGTTCGGATGCGTGTCATTGGTTTTATTATTTTTATACATCAGACGTTGGAATTACCTTCCGAAGGACAGCCTTAAGCTTCAAGAAATTCAATTTTATGAGGGTGGTGGTGACCACCCTTACGCTGTGTTGCATGCCGATAATATTTGGTCGATGGATTCTTGCTTGGGCTCACTGATTTTAGGGTGCGGAAGGACAAAGTCACATGGCTTGCAAACCATAGAAGCCAGAATCACCAATCGTTACATGAACTTTCTACGCATGGATATATGAAAGACATCGATATGGTGACTGGTGTTATGTTGTACGATAATGATTTATTCACGGTTGTGTGCGAAAGATTTGCACATGATTGCAAAATAAATCTTCCTCATGTGCTGAATTTTTAACGTGTTTATAAACAATGAAAACTAAAACTTCCGAGATTGCGTGGGCCATCATCAGGTATGCAGCGAACAATATCAGACCGTGCAATAAACAGAAGCAAACTCGAATGGAGAATGTTGGCTTATGAAGTCTCCGAGAGTCGGCAACGACTGAACGGATAATAATAATACAAATACAAATTCACAATGTGTACATCCAGAATTATTTACGGATGTACTTGTATACAAATTTGCAATGTTAAAATCCAGAATGATGTACAATTGTACTTGTTTACACCGCACATTTTCCTCGGAGGCTTTCGTTTTAATAGTTTATAGTCTGTTTAAAAAGTTAGCACCCGAAGAAGACATTTATTCCCCGACCGTGAATAAGTCATTCGTTCAACGTATCACTGCAGATGTGTTGCGCATGCATAGATTGCATGTATGAACTTGACGAGTCCAGACATGCATGGCATTTTTTCCCGGAGATATGGGCTCTTCGGCTTCCTCGCATGGCTTGAGCGCATAATATCTAAATATCAGGGGTTTATCAAATGCGGCTTTTTTTCCAATCTCAAAGGTATCGTCAAGCGAGCGGCCATATCGGATGCGGTGGCCGTGGACGAGAACAACAAGCGGCTTGGACCCCTGGTGACCTTCCAGCAGAAAGCACTGCTGAAGGCTTTCTCGTTCCCCGTGGTGCGGCGCGTGGTGTACTCCACCTGCTCGATCCACTCGTGGGAGAACGAGCAAGTGGTCAGCCGGGCCCTGGAAAGCGTGGGGGACACGTTCCAGCTGGTGGACGCCAGCGAGCGGCACGGCCTGCCCTTCCTAGACGAGAGCATCCAGGGCTTTCCAGACGTGCAGACCAAGTGCCTGAGGTTGCGGTCGAGGAAGGACCTCACCAACGGCTTCTTCGTGGCCGTCTTTGAGCTGCGGCCGGATGCTAAGCCACGGCCCAAGCCTGATGAGGCTGGCGGAGAGGCCGGGGATGCGAAGGACAATTTGGAGGAAGAATCTGGAGAGAACGGGCTACCGCCGAAGCACACCGACAGCAAGAAGCGCAGAAGGATGGAAAAGAAGCTCAAACAGCGAGCCAAGATGGCGAAGCAACAACAGTCTGGCAATGCCGAGCCCGATGTGCCCGAAGAGGCCATTGATAAAGAGGACATCAAGAAAGTTAAGAAAGAAAATGGGCTCGAGTCCAATGCCCAGCCAGATGTGCCCGAAAAGGCCATTGATAAAGAGGGCATCAAGAAACTCATCAAGAAAGTAAAGAAAGAAAAGAAGCTCAAATCCAATGCGGAGCCAGATGGGCCCGAAGAGGCCATTGATAAAGAGTACATCAAGAAACTCCTCCAGAAAGCTAAGAAAGAACAGGAGCTCAAATCCAATGCCGTGCCAGATGTGCCCGTAGAAGTCATCGATGACCAGGACGTCAAAAGTCCAGGAGTTGCGGGTCGCAAGAAAAGACGCAGTTCGGAGAGCCGTAAGGATGTCCAAAGGGCCGAGGATGGGGATGGGATTGCGATGTCTCCACAGACGCCCAAGAACAAGAAGAAGAATCGAGCTGCCCAGTCTAAAGACAGCACAGAGATGGTAAAACGATTAAGTTCCAGCATTGTCAAGTCCGAGGTGGCCGTAGAGGTCATCGATGACCAGGACGTCAAAAGTCCAGGAGTTGCGGGCCGCACTGAAAGACGCCGTTCGAAGAATGGCAAGAATGTCCGAAATGCTCTTGAAGATGATGAAAAGGAGGTTGCGGTGTCTCCATCGTCGCCCAAGAAGCAGAAGAGGAATCAAGCTGGCAAGTCTGTAGACGACACAGAGACGGTAAAGCGACTGAGTTCCGGCAATGTCGAGCCTGTTGAGGCCTTCGATGACCAGGACGTCAAAAGTCCAGGAGTTGCGGGTCGCAAGAAAAGACGCAGTTCGAAATCCGGTAAGGATGTCCAAAGGGCCGAGAATGGGGACGGGGTTGCGATGTCTCCACAGACACCCAAGAACAAGAGGAAGAATCAAGCTGCCCAGACTAAAGACGATAAAGACAACACAGAGACAGTGAAGCGACTAAGTTCCGGCATTGCCAAGCCCGAAGTGCCCGTAGAGGTCATTGATGACCAGGACGTTAAAAGTCCGGGCCGCAAAAAAAGACGCCGTTCGAAGACGGACAAGAATGTCCAAGAGGCCCCGGGAGATGATGAAAATGAGGTTACGATATCACCGCCGTCCAAGAAGCGGAAGAGGACTCAGCCTGAAGACAGTAAAGACAACACAGAAAAGTCTCCGGCATCACCCGAGAGGACCGCGCGGGTTGTGATGTCGCCGCCGACGACCAGGAGGAAGAAGAAGAAGAATCAGGCTGGCCAGTCTGAAGACGCTGAAGGCAACACAGCAACGTCTCTGGCATCACCGGAGAGGGCCGCGCGGGTTGTGATGTCGCCGCCGATGACCAGGAGGAAGAAGAGGAATCAGGCTGTCTGTTCGGAAGAAAGTAAAAGTGAAGCGGAAAAGCCGCCGTCGTCACCGGAGAAGGCGAAGTCTCCGGCAAAAGTATCTCCAAAGAGGACAAGATCAGCTCGCCGTTCGGAAGCCGCCGCTATGGTGGTTCCGAAAAGCTCGCAAAGACTGCGCAATGGAAAGAGTAAGGCTTGAGCGGTGTTGAAGGGGCGTTTGCGGTTTAACTGTCCATTGTTTAGCGGCGAAATAAAAGTCATTGAAAACCTATCGTTGAATGTCTCAGTGTGGTAGTTTTGCGTAACAGCAATGTGCTTTTCTTACAAAGGCTTTTGTGGTTTTTCGGTTCGGCAGCATCCTGGAAAGCTGTCTTCATCGATATCGGCTGAGTTGTTTTATAGCGGGGCTGATGTTTAGTGACATTTTCCCAGGTAAATCCAATCGGGCAATAGTGGGGAGACGGTGCACGCACGAAAATGCTGAAATTATATTTTTCATCAGTTTCATTTCCAACAGGTGGTATGACACTCGCATTTGGGAGATGAGAACAGGGATCGATCATTGGCCCGGCTATCTTGATGGTGGTTTTCTTGGTTCCCCACAAAATCTGCTATTGTCGTCCTTGTTTCTGCCTCTGTTCGCAAGGCTAAACACGGAACTATAGTTGTCTCGGCAAAAGAACGTAAGTTTTTACAGCCAATCTGAGAGATTCAGCTTATCGACTTACTGTTTCAGGAGCTTCAGCGGTAAGAGGAAAATTGCTGTCATGCTCGATATTATATTACAGGAAGGACGAATCGCAAACAGGAAATTTCATCCTATTGGTCTGAACGACGCCATTTTTTCGTTCTTTTGCCGAGACGATTATAGTTGTACTTATGTAGGTGGGTCTCTACCTAATTATTTTAATTCTCATTATTGTTAATTAAGACGAGTCTATTATTGATAATTAATAATCTTTAATTAATAAGATAATTAATAAGAATCGTCTCATGTCCTTTAACTTGAAAACCTCAATTCCTGACCGCTATATCTCAGACGCATCAACTCTTCACACTTTATGAAGTTGGGCCTTCGGTATCTTTCCATGTTTTACATTTTTGTATTACAATTTGCACTTTATGTACTTGGGTAAACCTAGTTTCGGTGATGTGTTTTTTGATGTTATTCGTGATTGCGCGTACCGTGAAGGTAACCCGCAATGGCAAGATTCTGAAAATACTCATTACGTGTGGTTTCATTATTTTCACCGATATCGCTCGGCATTACTTCCATGTTTGCTGTTTTTCTCCTAGGTGAATTTGGCAGTTTACATGTTTGCGGACACGAGAATGCGGCACCGTTGGAACGCTGGATTCTCCGGATTCCCGTGTCGTGCATCTCACGGCAGTGCCGTATACCCGTGTCGAGCTATGGTCGCTTAGCAGGAATCGGGACATTGTCGTGCCGCATTAAACGGTAATTACGTGGACTTTGTCTGGCCATTGCGGCCCATTGTCGACTGATAATTGTCGTAGCGACTTCCCGCTTTTCCAGATGGCCTAATTGAGCGAAAGCTTTTAATAAAGCCGTGGCATGCAATCCCGTATCGACTTTTTTCCACCTGCTTTTAGCTGTGTGCTAAAAAGGTGAAACTGCTTGTTTGCTAACTGCCCATTTAGATTTGGCAGCTTGCCCCTAAGCCGATCGCAATCTGCTCAGATTGGCCGATGGGGGGTTTTTTCCATTGTTTTTCGGTAATCGAAAGGGTATTTTTGCGAAACATTTTCTAAAATAAGCATTGTAAAAAAGGCAACTTTGCAATTGAATAATTTTCATCTGGTACTGATTTTGCTCATTTTTCTCCCAGGATCCTTACGGAGTCTAAAATATGGAGAGAGAAAAAGATATGTTGTCATAATAATGTTATTCTTGTCATTTTCAGTTTAAATCTGAATAGGACTGATGCTGTTTTTGCCTTTTTTATTGTTGTTTTTTCTCCCAGGTTTTTTACGAAAGTCTGTGTTTAATATCGTAATGATGTTATTCTTGTCGTTTTCAGTGTCTCTCTACTCTGTCTACTCTAATCTACTCTTTAGTGATTAAGTAGTTTTCGTTATTAGTGCTAGTATGCATTGTTTTTACTGTGAAAGTGTAAATGATATTTGAGCCAAATTGCGGATTGCCAATTAGAGAAACCTCTTAATTTCTCTGCTTGTTAGTGTAATCCATGTTTGGCATCGTGGTCATGTATTGAGCTGTTATCCTTAATTTGCCCTTCGTTATTGATTGTTTAGTTTAGTTTGGTTTTGCTTGTCAATATTTTCGATCTGAGCCATCAAGCTCCAGGACCCAATTTCTTGCAGAAGTGAGGAGTTGGTGAATTTGAGGTATAACTGTGAGGAATTTAGGTTTTCAGTCATGAGACTGAACGATACTTGGTTAGAAAATCTGTGAGAAGACACCATCCTATTAGTTATGACCATGGAACTTCAACCTCTTCAATCTCTTGACACTAACTTCAACTTTTTCAAACTTTTGACACTAACTTTAACTTTTACAGACTCCTGACATAACTTCAGTCATTTTCGACAGTTGTCATCGAGCAGCCCGTGACAAATCTTCAAATTTTATGACAATTTCCTCATTTCCCTAGCATAGCAGTCTCATCCAATCCTCATCAGAAGCCCAGTTTAGCCAAGCTGCTAATTATTGTTTTCCTGCCGATGCCCACGCAGCATAATTGCGGTGCCGGTTGCCAGCGTCAATTACCATCCACCGGAGTCAAGCTCGGTAATTACTGTTTGTTGCTCTGACAGTGTCATCAGTATCTCTTTCAGGAGGAATTCGCCGTTCGGGCCTTCGATGGATTCCCGGTAGCCGTTGTTGGCGCGGGTCAATAAAGCGCTCAATAAGCCGTAATGCCAGGTTCGTGTTAAGCCGCTGTTGGCATCCCGGCAATCCCCCACAATCCATTGCAAATTTTATCGGCAAAAAATCACTCGATCCGATCATCTCGTTGCAGCCGTTTAGGGGGTGTGCATCGCTTTCTGGAAGTCCTGTATCTCTTCGGCGGCTCTGCGGCGCTGTCGGATACTCCGGTTCCACGAAGCGGGGACTGCGCTGACTGAAAATCAATTTCCAGATTATGCATATTAATGAGTATTGCCTCGCCGCTCGGCTGCACCGCACCCGTCGAGCCCGGCACTGATGGACGACCGCAAGATTTGCTAGATACGGTGGGCGGCCAACTGTACAAGAGGAGGACTTCGATTGCCTACTTTTTGTCGCCGCGGTGACCACCGGTCTGTGTCAGCACTCACCAAAGGCAAACACCGTGCTGGCCCGTGTGCTTCGATCCACTGCCGCTGCTTGGTTACCGTTCGATCGGCGGCCATTCAAGAAAGCGCTGTCCTCCCAACCTGTACTCCAAGACATCGCTGAAACCTGGACCTGCCTGGACTTGACTGAACCTGCTCAGAATTTGCATCGGCACTGCCGGAACCCCGCTCGCGAGCCAGTTTCTGGAATCTTCGGGGCTCTTTCGGGCCCGAAGACCTTCAGGGCCCAAGGATCTTCACTGCGCGGCTGCAGCCCTTGACGGTACGTGTCATTGTCGCTGCCCGATCATCGCGGACTTGTTAGTTGCCGCATAAGCATTTTGGACGTCCTTGCTGACCACCGGCAAGTCTTGACATTGTCAGCAACTAGCTCTTGGCATCAACTTCCTGCCAGCCAAGGATTGTCCGCGCAGAATCTATCAGCGAATTTCGTCTTTGCCACTTGCCGGACAGGTTTGACCGGCAGCGCTTGCCATTGTCCGGCCGGCTTGTCGCCATCAGCTCTCGGCATAAACCTCCTGCCATCCAAGACAGCACAGAAGATTTCGTTTTTCTCATTACCGTCACTTAAGGGACATTGCCGGAGCGTATTGTAAGGACCGATTTAATTGGCACTGGTAACTACTAAAAAAACCTACAAGCTTCCTGCCACAGATATCTGCCAGGAAACTTGCGTCTTTGCCACTACTTTCCCTCGCGGGACTGTGTCAGAAAGTACCGTAGCGACAAATTTGACCGGCAACCGTTGACGTTGTTGGCCATCAACTCTTGGGATCAACTTCCTGCCAGCTAGGAGCTGTCTGCTCAGAATCCGCCATTAAGGACCAATTTTGCCCGTACCTGTAACAGCTGTAAATATTCATTCGGGCCATGGGTTGACCGGGCCGAACCTTCTTCGGGACACCTCTAAGGCTAAAAGCTAATTTTGATCGCTGACCGTAATCCCGGTGCCGGACGAGCCAAGTATTGCACCGGTTTCAATTTCTGGTGCAATTCAGCCATTCCCGCTAGTCATCGCCCGTCATTCGCAATCGATGGGTATCCAACGTGTTGCCAAGTTGCGTGTGCCGGAAGCTCGTCGTTACGCCAGCGGCAGCCACCGCAGTTATTGAATTTCGTGCTTCGGCTCGCGGTCCCTGCCCGCACCACGTGCCGGATCTGCCCGAACTGCAAACACGGCAGGAATTGTTTGCTCGCGCAGTCACGGCTGGCGATTCAGGCCAGCCCGGGCCCCGATAAATCACAAAAGAGGGCCAAACGGGGCGCTTTCTCCCCTCT
This sequence comes from Cylindroiulus punctatus, assembly GCA_034695085.1. Taxonomy (NCBI): domain Eukaryota; kingdom Metazoa; phylum Arthropoda; class Diplopoda; order Julida; family Julidae; genus Cylindroiulus; species Cylindroiulus punctatus. Next base: position 3,748 of record JAQFYZ010004278.1, on the reverse strand, counting down.
CGCACTCATCGCTGGAAACTAGGTGTGCCTCGTGACCATTGATTTTCAGCTCCGTGTTGCGCGCACTTCCCCTCCACGGATGTTCGCGGCACTTCCCCGCCGTGGCCTTCGGGCGTCGTCTTTGAGCTCATCGCTCGTGTCTTCGTGGCCTCTGGAGACAGCGGTGGTCAGGCGACTCTGAGTCCTTCGTGTGATCTAAGAAACTGGCAGCATCTTCGTTTTATCCACCGAAGGCTTTTTCGGGCTACTGTCGGGCTACCGCTACGGCCTCCGCTAACCAGCGGTCGGAGGGCTTCGCGTGCTTCAAGAAGGTAAGGCCTTCCAAGTGACCTGAGAAACAGAACTGCTCCATTTCACTCACCGGTGATCTAAGAAGCTGGAAACGTCTCCATTCTGGTCATCGGGACTTTCGGGCCTCTGTTGGACTACCGTAACGGGTTCTGCTAACACCGTTGGACTACCGCCGCAGACTTTGCTAACCAGCCACCAAATGCTTCAAGGAGGTAAGACAATTCTTCAAGACATCTAAGCAACTGAAAATTTCTCCATTTATGTCACCGATGCTTTTGGGCTACCGTAGCCGTTGACTCCTACTGCTAGTGGTCAGCGGGTTTTGAGTGCTTCGAGGAGCTATGTTTATCGTAAAGATCAACGCATGTGACTTGTTGGAATCTTGACACTTGTCGTTTACGGATTGTGTTGCGGTAGTGCGACTCGCCGCACACCCGGAAGGCATCAGTTGGTTTTGGAAGACCATCCACCATTTTGGACATAAACACAGTTAATTTTGAAAGACCATTAAACATCTTGGACATACTGCAATTGGTTTTTTCAAAGACTATCCACCAGTTAATTTTGAAAGACCTTCCACCACTTTGTTTTCACCATCTTGGACATATTGCAGTTGGTTTTTTCAAAGACAATCCACCATCTTGGACATACTAGTTTGCTTTCAAGGACTATTCAACGATTGACATCTTGGACATACTGAAGCTTGTTTTCAAAAGCTATCCTCCATCTTGGACATACCAAAGTTAATTTTGAAAGACCATCCTCCACCATCTTGGACATATTGCAGTTGGTTTTTTCAAAGACAATCCACCATCTTGAACATACTAGTTTGCTTTCAAGGACTATTCAACGATTGGCATCTTGGACATACTGAAGCTTGTTTTCAAAAGCTATCCTCCATCTTGGACATACCACAGTTAATTTTGAAAGACCATCCTCCACCATCTTGGACATATTGCAGTTGGTTTTTTCAAAGAAAATCCACCATCTTGGACATACTAATTTTTCAAAGACTATTCAACGACCATCCACCACCTTACATCTTGGACAGCTGTGGACGACCGGTCATGGTAAACCTCCGGCTCGCTAAACATTTCCCGCTGCACCGAGCCCCGGTGGTCCTCCAGCAGCGGTAAGGTCCTCCCCCGCCAAAAATTGCTCGCGCGGATGCCAAGATGGGCGATGGGGGCCAGACCAGAACCAGCAAGAAGCTGCCGGACGCGGTCCGCTACAGTCCGCCGCGGGTGCCGGGCTCGAAGCCGGGCCACGACCCTGCCGACCGGCGCCCGGGGCCCGACCCGGTCAAGGACCCCCGAGCGGGCAGCAACACCGGCGTGCCCAACGGCCACATCAACAGCAACAACAGTAACAACAACAACCGTCCGGGCCCTACCGGGGTCCCGGCCACCAACGGCTACGGTCCCCACCTGCCCAAGGACCGTGCCTCCCCACCCCAGAACCAGCCCAACAACCGCAACCAGCCCAACAGCCACAACCAGAACCAGAATGTGAACCGGGACTCCGACCTGCGGACCAGGCCCGCGCAGCCGGCTGCGGCCAAGGACCAGAAGCCCGCAGCGCACAACGCCGCGGCGGGCCAATACAACGGCAACAGCAAGACCAGCACCAATCAGAAGGATGGCGGCCAGTACAGCAGCAACAACAACCAGGGTGCCATCAATCAGAGGGATGGCAGCCAGCTCAACGGCCACAACGCCAATCAGCGCATGGGCCGCAGCGAGCCGCAGCAGCAGCAACAGCGGCTGCCGGACAAGCCCCGCTACTACGACGACTCTGAGCTGCCGATCCGGCGCCAGCAAATGGAGAGCCAAGGCTGGCCCCGCGATCCGAAGGACTACCTCATTGGCGGAATCTACGGCCCCGAGCCCTGGAGCAAGCCCGGCGAATCGCAGCCGGCGCAGCTTCATCACAACAACAACCAGCATCACCAGCAGCAGCAGCAGCAGCAGCAGCAGCAGCAGAGGCATCAGCAGCAGCCCGGCAAGAGTCAGATCCAGGGTCGCCATCCGCCGGGCCAGGTCCCGCAGTCCAAGCAGCGGTCCAAGCCTGCGGGGGCCAAAGGGTCCCGCGAGCCCTACCGCAGCCGCAGCTACCCCCGCGAGGCCCGCGCGGAGGAGCCGGAGCACGTCCGCCGGCCGGTCGTCCCCAAGCGGTCGGACCGGGCCTTCAGCCTCATCGATCCGGCGGGCCAGGACCGCGGGGATGTGGTCAGGAGGATCAACAACAACGGCAGGGAGGACATGGGCGAGCTCGACCGGCTGTACCCCGGGCCGGCGCTGAGCCCGGTGCGCAACGGGCCCAAGGCTGCGGCGGGCCGGATCCGCCGGCGGGTCCCGGAGGAGGCGGTGGTCACCTCCGACATCATCAACAACGGCGGGCTGACCAGCTACAAGGCGCGGCTGGTGACCTTCTACAAGAACGGCGACTTTTTCTTCCCGGGCATCAAGATCTCGGTGCGGCCCGGTCGCGACTTCTCCTCCTTCGAGGCCCTGTGCAACTACCTGACCCCGCGGACCGATCTGCCGGCCGGGGTCCGCTACATCTTCACGCTGGACGGGCGCAAGGTGCGCGACCTGGACGGCCTGGAGGACGGCGGCCACTACGTGTGCTCCAGCCGCAAGAAGTTCGTGCCGCTGGACTACGGCATGAACAAGCCCGAGTGGAAGCCGCACACCAAGTTCGCCAACCAGGGCGACTGGAAGCTCTTCAGGCCACCCTCGCCCGGCACCAGAGAGCGACGATCACCAGAGGGACAGCCCGGATCCAGGGAGGGAAGGGTCATCAGGGTCATCAACAACGACGATCACACCATACAGGTAGGACACCCAACTAGGCTTCCCTCTCGGGCTTTCGGGCTTTGCCAAGTGCCAACATTAGGGGATGTTCGAGTCGAAAATGTCATCATCTTTTGGGAGGGAGGGCTGGCCAAAGACAGGCTTCTTCAGACCTGGAAAACATGGAAGAGTAAGGGAAGAATGATTTATTTTAAAAATGTCACATCATCTTTTGGGATGGAGGGCTGGCCAAAGACAGGCTTCTTCAGACCTGGAAAACATGGAAAAGTCAGGGAAGAGTAAGGGAAGAATGATTTATGTACAAAATGTCACATCATCTTTTGGGATGGAGGACTGGCCAAATACGGGGTTTTTCAGACCTGGAAATCTTGGAAAAGTCAGGGAAGAATGATTTATGTAAAAAATGTCACATCTTTTGGGATGGAGGGCTTGCCAAATACAGGCTTCTTCAGACCTGGAAAGCATGGAAAAGTCAGGGAAGAGTCAAGGAAGAATGATTTATTTAAAAAATCATCTTTTGGGATGGAGGGCTGGCCAAATACAGGCTTCTTCAGACCTGGAAAACATGGAAAAGTCAGGGAAGAGTCAAGGAAGAATGATTTATTTAAAAAATCATCTTTTGGGATGGAGGGCTGGCCAAA
>JAQFYZ010004277.1:0-11377 GCA_034695085.1 Cylindroiulus punctatus | reverse complement strand
TAACCTAACCTAACCTAACCTAACCTAACCTAACCTACCCTAACATAATATGTAGTTCCGTTAATGGACAAGTACCTATTTTTCATTATAACATGAAACATATTTTTGAATATTACCTTTCATCTGGGACATTTTCATGATATTCAACATACAAGTTACCGAAATATATGTTTATTTCAAACATTATTTGGATGTAACATCAAACATATTAAGCATATAAATAATGCAACGTAGTAATATAATTCCTTATACACTTAATTACATTCTTTAAAAACTATAATTCTTTTATTATAATGTAAATGTCGGTGGAGAGCCAAGCACACGTCAATGTATTGACTTTTGAAATATTTAATTTTTAAATGGATACACTTTTATAATTTGATTGAAAATGTGGTCAGAAATATAATGTCAGATATCTTATATTAATTATAAATATCAAAAGTCCAAATTCATGAATTTTTCAAATGCATTCTCGGACATACTGTATTATCAGTATATTTTGTCAAATGTATTTTTTTTTTATTTTCTAATCAAATGTTTTTCCATCAAATGTTCAACCCTACACTTATTTAGCAAAAAAGAATGGCCCCTGTCCTAAATATAGGTTTATCTATTTAACCTTTTTAATTTTTTACCTTGTTTAATTCACTGTATTTGGTGTTTTTCTTTTATTATCACCTACCCGAGCTCATAATGACAAACCTAAAACCGCAATTTATTTATGCGCAGATCAGCCAGTTTATGATTGCCAGTCAACGAGTCATTAGGAGAAGCCCACTTTCTCATCGAGTCAGCAATTGTATAAAGCCGCCCAACTTCTATTTGGAAAATTTGCGTTTAAACTAATTTTCCAACTTTCCAAATAATCTGCCAATGTCATCCCGAAATATGAAGGGATGACTCAAAAGTTTCTTTACTTATATGACTAAGGAATGTCACAATACTTTTCAAAACGATATAACAATTTGTAATAATTGATAAGTAAGATTAATAATGAGGATATTTTCACACATGTATGTTGCACCTACGACATGGCATTCAAAAGGGTTTAAGTTAATAAAAAAAACTGCAAAGAAGCTATTTCATGCAAAATGACTTCTTTTCAATTTTTTTCGCATTTAAACCTTTTGCAGTTCAAGTCTCCAAATATCATTTCATTCAGAATTGAGAACCACTGTTCCAAATGTGCACAAAAGCTGCTGCAATTTAGTCCTTTTTGTCTGTTTGTGATTTTGTGTGTATACTTTCTTTATTTAGCTGCGCCCAGCAGGGGCAATCAATGCAAGCTTTTGAGCCGTAAGGGGAAACCTGATCCTTGATTTGCAACAATACCCTGCCCATGGGAAAATTCCCTGTAGAATCCTGCACAAAATAAGTGCGATAAACAATTACGGGTAATAAAGAATACATTTCGTAATATGTGCCAGAGAATCATATGAACATATTCATAAAGTGTATTATAATGAGATTGGTAGAATGCACTATTACGCAATGGGGGTAGGGAGATTTTTTGTAGCCTGCATGTTCTGCCACCATTGTGTAACGTGTATTGTGTATTATGAACCATTGTGTATCTAATGTGCATGTATTTCCAATTATCATGCACGCATTGCATGCAGATAAAAATTTATAATTTTTCATTAAAAAAACACCAAATTCAAAGTTAGATTTCAAAAATTGTACATACATGGTGGAGCTGACAACTTGAAAATTGAAATAAAGATAAGGTAAAGACTTGGAAATATCCAAATGTGTTTTACTGGGGAGACCCTAATTTTATCTGTTTTTATTTTTGACAATGTAATAACAGTTTTTTTTTTCATTTTAACATGTCTTAAGCACACACCTCTTTTTCAGAGCATGAGGAAGCATAAGGATAATTTCTGCAGAAAATTTTCTACGCACCTCCTAACATTGGCAGGTAGTGGAAAGGATGGTCTCTCATAGTGTGCCAAGTTCTCCCACTTCTCACCCAGTCCCGTACAGCAAAAACTTCTCTAGGGTAGATATCGCTGTCCAAGTCTCTGATAATGAATCTGTCCACTAGAGGGTCGCCTATTTAAGAAATAAAAAACATTTCATTGCATTGACAAAATTCTGACGGAATAAGCTGATATAAGAAGGGACCTTCAAATATTGCCATAATCTCGGGAGGGAGGAATTAGTCGATATTATGAGTCATCGTTGGGTTTTTGGGTCCAAATAAATTATTTTTGATTCAGTTTGATCCTGTTTATCAGATCGGGTATATTGCTACAGAAATGTAAGCATAAAAATGTCATTGCTTTGAAAAAATTCAGACAAAATAAGCTGATATAAGAGACCTTAATTCAAACAATGTCGTCATCTTGTGATGGGATTAATTAGTCGATACCTTGAGTCATCTTTGGATTTTGAGTCAAACAAATTATTTTTAACCAGTTTGATTAAGTTGATCAGTTTGGGTATGAATGTAACAGAAATGCTACAGAAATGTAAGCATTAACAAATTTCTTCGCTTTGAAAACATTCTGACAGAACAAGCTGATACAGAGGGTCTTCAAATATTATCATCATCTTGGGAGGGGAGGAATTGGTCGATATTGTTAGTCATTTTTGATTTTTGGGTCAAAATCAATCAATTTTGATCCAGTTTGATCCAGTTTATCAGTTTGGGTATATTGCTACAGAAATGTAAGTCTACATGTGCGTTGGTTCAATGGTTGATTCAATAAACACATGGTAACACAAAATATTAAATGTATGATAAGATATATTTTTTGTAAAACATATGTCCTACGGCTCCTTTTGTTATCAGCAATAAAAAAAAGTGTGTAAAACATCACTTTTCTCAATAAAAAACCTGCTTCCAATGGCGTGCTATATTAAAAACTTGCCTACTCACAACATATTCACTCAAAAGAATATGAAGAATTACCCCATGAAAATTTAAAAAAAAAACATCATATTAAATGTTGTCAACAGGAAGAGTCAGGAAAAATGTGCTTACTCGATGACAATTAATGAAATGCCGCATTGGAAAAAACTAGAGCATCAAATGCATTAATTTTAAGGTGGCATATATAATATATTATACATACTTTTCCACATATATAATATATTATATATGCAATGATGTAGAGTTGGATGAATATTAACAACGACGGAAAGGTCGGTGCTGACATTTTGTGCAACATCATATAAAACTTGTTTATTAATATCCTTAGTTTACAATCACAGATGGCAAAATTTTGTGAGCCTTCTCACATTTAAATAAAGATATAAACATGCAAGTTCAGTGGCATTTGCACATGTTGAGATGGTGTACACCGTAATAGAAAAGTTAAGAATAATAAATTTAGACTATATAACAAGTCATGACCTTTCATAGACATTTTATCATTATACGTTCCTATTGGGCACCTAAATAATATTCCAGCTAGACTTTGAACTGTTTCATCAAGGTTATTGTAAATCATCTCTTACTATAATATACATGTACAGGGTTCCCCCAGAAATTCATTTTCCACTTCCTTGACGTTTCCAAGTTAAAACAACTCCCTGACTATTAAAAATTTTGTGCAACATCATACAAAACTTATTTACTAATATCCATCGAAAATATCACAAGCCAATGTAAAAATGCTATATGTATTATTGTTTATAAGCATGAGGTGAACATAAATTTCATTAATTAACTAGCAGTGGAGCGCACACTTATTAAAAAACTTCCAAGTTAGATTAGTTTTGCCAACTTTACAATTTCATTATTGATCCCTTCAACAATGTTGAAGTTTTTTGATTTTAATAAGGAACCAGCAATAGAGCACACATTTTAATAAAAAGTTTTAATTTTGATTACTTTTTTCAAATTTCCTTATTTTCATTATTGATCTGTTCTACACAATTGCCCACTTCGTTTGATAGCTCAGTTAATAAAATTTACAGAGACATAAAACGCGTCTAAATTTTTTTTGTCAATTTTATTTTCTTACTATCAGCTGAAAAAACAAAGGTTTCCAAATTCTTGTCATATAAGGTATTTTAGAGATCTGACAGAACTTTGATAGATTATGTCATATCAGTGAAAACGAGGAATTCCCTGAATGAAGCCACTAGGACTTCGTGGCATCCAATTTATGCTAGACTGACGAAGTGTCATTTCTTGACTTTTGTGTCAAGACATTTGTTAAAATTCCCTAACTTTTTTTAAAAAAATAAATCAATCTTCCCTGATTTTTCCAGGCATTTCCGATTTCCCTGACTTTTCCAGGCCTGGGGGAACCCTGTATATAGTAAAGTTATAACAGCAGTTATAGTTTGAAATTTGTAGAGGAGCACAATACAGTCAATTTCGTACTAGGAATAGTTTGTGAGAATTTCGAATTTCTTGCATGGCAAGTTTTGCTCTACTGCATAGCTTCTCAACAGGGTGAGGTAGGTGAATGCCCCTTTCATGGGACCAATTCAAAGGATGCTGAATGCCACGGATATCAAAACCTCAAATTGCACATTTCACCTACAGGATTAGACTGTGCACAAGCTTCACTGCCGTGCTACAAAGCTCTTTCCAGCAGCAAACACTTGTCATACCACATTTTCGGAATTGTTTGTGCCAGGTTCAGGTCTAAGCCATCTTTTAATTATAGCAGGTGAGCAGAGTTTTTAATGTTGTGGTTGTTTTGGTGCAACATGCTCAGATTAGTGAATGGTTTGTGGGGTTGAAACCCTGGTTGGACATATCCTAAAAGTTGTACGCGCATTTGGCGGCCTTCACTTACCCATCACAAAAAACCTCCATATCATCCCAAAAATCTCAGATTTATTGCACAGTGGCTCTGGCAAGTAGTGCACGTGACACAGGTCAAAGTGGGGGTAAGTGCACCACAAGCGGCAGAGTTCGCCCGCCTCCTCCGGCTCGGTCAGGCTGATGTTGGTGTACAGCCTCATGGTCCAACCTGGGTAAAGCATGGCCACTTTCTTGGCGTTCAATTCGGTGCCCACGAAGTACCTGCTCCCCACTTTGCCGAAGAAGGAATATGCCACGACATTCTGACCGGGCCCCCTTGCAGACGCATGATCACTGCATGCCGAGTCCTCCTGGTGAAGTGGCACTAACAAGGGCTGGCTGCTTCTGGGACACCCGCATATGGAGTGCATGCCCTGCTGAATGGTGCCATTGGCTAAAGACACAAGACGCAAGTCAGTCATAACGAGAACTGGTTTGTTCAAGTCGAACATGATGTACATGAAGGCGAAGAAGAAAAGACAGCAAAGTCCAAGTTTTGGAACAGCATGCTTAGACCTGCAGATCACTGCCATGATGAATGCTGCTGGTTGAAATGTTCTTGCAGAATGATAGCAATTGCAAATGCTTTACTTATCACTTCACTTGAAAATTCTGCACCACCAAGCATGTTCGAGAAATGTTGCATCTGGAGATGAGAGGCAAGACTTGGGAAAGGCCCATATTAGTAAGCTCACATTTTACCAAGCTTTTTTCGAGTGTTTACATTCATTAGCTTATTAGCCAGAGAAGCCAGCTGTTCTTGAGTGGAAAATATATGAGGTTTCCAGGAACATGTATTGTGCCATTCAAGTATTCCATTTCTATGGCACATCCTTAATAATGCGGGTTTATTACGGTAGTTTAATGGTCCAGGTCGTACTTCGGTCTTAGGCTCACGTAATGTGTGCAATATCTGTGTCAACAATTCATGGAAAAACACACGTGAAAAGGTGACGACCTCGTTTTATACAAAAAGCATCCTTTTAATGAAAATAATGCAAAGAACGTGGAAAACATGTTGTGCAAGGTTCCACCATTTTTTATGCATGACGTTCCTGTTAAGTCTTTCTTTTAAGGAATTATATTTGTCCATTATCTCGATAAATTCAGTCTTTCGTTTCATTTTTAAATTAACTTTCAATTTTTCAATAATTACTGATTTATGTTAGCTTTTAGAGACCTCAAGTTGCCCAAAATAATAGTTATAATGACATATATTTTGTGTGATATTTTTTTCTAAAAGTTGTTTGCTTCTTTGTAAAAAGCAAGCTAAAATCCATCATTATTGATCTAGCTCTTATGTTTAAAAAATTCCCTTCAGCGCAGCTTCACTTATGACTTCAATATTTTTATCATGTTTTTAAGTAAAATTATTTTGATTCAAAAGATATAGGATCATGTGCACGCACATGTATAAAAGGCCCTGCCTGAGCACCAGGCATTGTTGAAATTAGTGGGTAGGATACTACATAATCTCACAATGAAGATTTTCAGAAGCTTGGCATCAACAATGCCGCAATAAATAAAGAACCATAATGCCTTCACACTGACGATTGCTGGTTTATCAAACAATAATAGAAAAAATAAAACCACGTTCACATGGCATTGCAGCAGGCTTGATCATGCTTCAATTTCCAGCAATTTTATGTTGCAAAATATCTTCAGTTTTGTACATTTTAAATAAAACGAAGTAGTCTCGTATTAACTTGAAAAGTGTATAATAGTTCATTGAAATGAGTAGCGTGTGGGAGATGACATAATTCCACTCTTTCGAGATTGTAAGTAGTATGATCTGTGAAACCAACAGCGTCACTTGTAGTCCAACTATCCCGCAGAGTATGGATGATGGATCACGAAAAAATATCTAGGTGAGCAGAAACGCCTAATTAGAAAAAAATGCTAAAGTTGATTTTAAAAGCATGCAGAGAAAGGCGTGAAACGTACATAAAACCTACAGTGAGCGGTGTTGCCAGGTTCAGCTGCATTAGAAACTCCCTCGGCACGAAATAATTCTTTTCTATGTTTCACTAAGGACCCTTGTTGCCATACCACTGCGTCAGACCAGCTTGAGAGCGATTCAACGGATAAGTATAATACAGTTGATACGACTTTGCCTGCTAGCAAACAAGCCACTGAGGACTTACGGTGTGTGCGGCATGTGAGTAGCCGGCCCTTCGACTTTGTGCCACCGGCCCAAATGCAGGGCTGAACAATGCAATACATTGCAGTATTGGGGCGAGAATATATAAATCACATACATCGTGAATGAGCTGAGCCACAAGCACACCAATTGTTGGGTCATCCAATGTGAGTCGTAGTATAAAACACTCTGCAAAGAAGAAAATTAGACATTGCGGTGGTGGATCGGACAGTGTGACAATCGATCGAAAGTATGCGCACCTGGGCAAAGCAGCATGGTATAAAACCAGCATAATAGGTGCTAAGAAGAGAGTTGAACAGAACTTGCTTAAGCCTGTTGTTAAAGTCTGTTTTAAGAAACTCAACTTCTTTTCGCACTACATCCGCATTCTGGGTGCATATGTGCTGCACAGTACTTGTATTTTCACAGCACGTTTTTGGTTTATTTAACTTGTCTTCGGCCGAATTTCTGCTCTGTATTATTTCAAAAAACGCCGATATATTTGTGCTGAACACCATTACGTAGATGCAAAACCTAAAATGACACAACCACAATTTGACTTAAATACACTGTATGCTACAACAATGCATGGATTTATGTGCAAAGATGTCATAATTGAATATGACTGTGTAAAGAAATCTGTGATATGAGTCCTAAAAATATAAACTGCAATTCAACTTAAAAGACAAGCACAACTCCATATATGCAAATATTTGGCCATTAAAACCTATATGTAAAATTATAGACTATGGTTCTAAAGCACAAATATCCATCCATGTTTCACCAAACACCTTAGATCAATATTGTAGATAACATAATACAGGGTTCCACATCTTTGGCCAAATGAAACCCCGTAATATTCCTTGGTTAAACATTTCATTTTATCAACCATTTCGGTGCCCGATATACAAATATTACGTGAAAAGAACCGGCTTGCGAGCCCCAAAGTCCGATTTACCTTTTGGCGCATTTTATTTTTGTTGAAATTCAGGGGAAATTATATCCTTCAGTATTATGGTTAGGAAGAGAAATATTAAGGCACATTTCTTAGCTAGACCTTAGACCCTCATTAGGGAAATTTTCAGAACTATTATTAACAGGGTTTCTGAGATCCAATATTTAGGACTTTTTTAGATTAAATTTTAGGACTTTAAGGACTTTAAAAAGTGACATTTTTAGTAGTAGTCAACAGCTTCCTATTGGTAAGAAGCTAGGGGTGGTCCTTGTTACACAGTACAGGGTTCATACTCAAATTTACAAAGTCATTTCCCTGACTTTCCCTGACCAACCCAAGTAAATTTCCCTGACTTAAAAATGTTGTATTTATACAGGGTGTATTTTTTGAAGAATTTTTAACATGTATAATGTAAAATTATGCAAACTATATTAGGTGGAATAATCGCGTTTGTGTGGTTTGTTTAGCACTCTCGCGAGGAAAACATAAGCTGTTTTCAAGGGGCGGCAACCCATACCCTCGCCGCCATTAACCCTAACTTTCAAAAATGCAATGGAACCCCATAGCACGTGACACCTATCAGGACTGTTGGTGAAAATAAAACTGAATTTTGCCTATCGCTCATTATGCTCCAAAATGTGCATTTTTCAAACTTTTGCAAACTTTTTGAAAAAAGTGAACCAGTTTTTGCAAAAAATTTGAGCCAAAACAAATGAAAAAATGAACTAGTATTTGCAATTTTTTTTTAAAACAAATGAAAAAAATGGACAGATTATGGAATTTTTTTGCAGAAAAACGCAAAAAAGTGAACCGGTTAATGCAAAAACTAACCAGTTTCAGCAAAAGTTTCGCAAAAAAAAGGTTTTCACTGAACCGGCATTTTATCATTTTTTTTTAAACAAAATGCAAAAAGATGAACCGATTTTGGAAAATGTTTGCAAACAAAATGCAAAAAAGTTAACCGGTTATTGCAAAAATTTTGCATAAATTTTAACTAGTTTATGCAAAATTTTCGCAAAAAATGTTTTCACTGCAGACAAGACCGTGGCTGGATCTGCCCCTAGCAATGGACACCCCTAGACAAATGTTCTAGTTGTGCCAATGGGCATGGGCCATGTGAATTTAGTGTGGCCAAAGAGGAGGAACTGCAAAAAAGAGGGGGTTAGGTGGTTATTGCAGAATAAGCTAAGATCTTTTTTGTATATAAATACTGTGGATTTCTCCAATATTTCAGGTAGAGGGGAGGTGTGACAGACAAATAGTCGGACTGATTTACCAGCAAACATCATAGTTTTCCCCGACTTTTCCTGAATTTCCAACAAAACGTGATTTTCCCTGACTTTTCCTGACCATTTTTCTCTTCCCTGACTTTCCCTAACTTTTCAGGTGCGAATGAACCCTGATAAGTGTTGCCAAGGTCCTGAAGTCCAAGGAGCATAGTGCTTCCTGGAGACTAATCCCTTTTTGACCTGGTTCCTACTCAAATTTACAACGTCATTCCCCTGACTTTCCCTGACCAACTCAAGTAAATTTCCCTGACTTTTTGCAAAAAAGTGAACCGGTACATTGAAAAAATATTGCATTAAAATAAACCAGTTTCGCAAAAATATGGTTTCATATGGCTTCAAGTTCTAGCAAGTTTTTCCCTGACTCTCCCTAACCATTCCTTTTGAAACACCCTGCAATTTACAACAAGTCTTCAATTGTTGTGGAGCGTATTTAGGACTTTTTATTTTTTTAGTACTTTTTAGGACTTTTAAGACTTTTAGGACTTGGTCGCCACCCTGTATTAATGCAAGAAACGCCATAAGTTGAATATCTTTGACAAAATTGACCCTGAAGGATAGGTTTTAGCTTAACTTTCATGGAAAACTGCATGTATCTCGTTGTAGTCAATTTTCTTTGGAAAAACAATCAGAAATTATGAATTTCAAGTACATCCTTCTGGATATTTTTTCCAGACATTGTGATAATAAGAATTATCAATAATGATAGAAGTGTATTTTCCTAAAGCTCTTCACCTGACGGTAATGTTTTTTAAACTAATCCAATTACCAATAATGTATATTAATGGATTAAAAAGAAATTCAACCGAATTGATTAAATGTTAATGCTATATACAAATTTTGAACACACATTTTCACAAATTGATTAGGAAAAACTAAAAGAAAGAATTAGGCGTGTTGCAAAAGAAATTTTTGGCAAAATGTAGTTCATGAATGATTATAAAGTTAGGAAATCACTGCAGTGACTTACTGAAAGATTTTCATTGTTCAATGAAACATTTAAAAGGGGCATACCTTGTAATTTATATTTCTTGAAATTCCTAATTTTCCTCACATTTCTGAAATTATAATCTGTATGATCCAAGTGTGAAACGATAATGAGCTAAGGATAATGGGCAAAGTCTTTGCAGATATTTAAAAAAAATAGCAAACTACACTTCATGTACTAACGGATATAGAAGATACAGCATCTTCACAATGGGATGCTTCCACGCAATGCACCAAATTAGCCAAATCAGTGCTGTGCATAAAATAAACCGCGTCATGTTTTGGAGAAATGGTACCAAATAGGCCTTTGTAGTAGGTGAAACCATCAAATTAAGTAGCTAGACAAATAGAGAAAATAAAACTTTAAATAACAGCGTGAAGAAAAAGCAACCAATTACATGTACAAAGAGAAAATCACTTTGTTCCCATGCCTTCTAGCCAATTCCGGAACTGTTCGAATTTATTGTTTTCAAAGTATGCCAAAACTGATCTTTGCACCGTTAGGATCCTTATATTTAATAACTCATATTTATATTTAATAATGTGAAAAAATATTCAATATGCAGTTGTATTCACAACGTTTTGTTAAAAGTTTTTTATCGGTTTTGATTGGTTGGTTAGTATTTGGCAGTACAGTTATGGTAATTGTTCGTTATCAACCATAAATTTTGGTTAAAAATACCGTTTCTCATCGAAAAATTTGCTCTCAAAACGAGTGTTGGATGATCGCCGATTCAGGGTTTACTATACCACATCTTTAGTAAGATTAACTTACAGATCTGAGAAAACACCAGATAAATCTTCTTCCAAGAATAACAGCGATGTAAGACAATAGGTGCAGATCAATTAGATGAAAGTTCTTGAAATAAGTTACAAAATACATTGCAATGAGTCATACACAAATTCTTGAAAAACCTTACAACTAAAATTTAAGCAATCAAGAAACCAAGAAAAATTCAGGCCCATTTTAAAATCGCTTCCTGACACAAGTTTCATACCAATGCTACCAATTCGTACAATTAATACTTATATTAATTGACAACGAATTTGCAAAATCGCAATTAGATGTAACATAATGATAGCACTGAATTTAAGACTGATTACAAGGTCCATTGAAAATGCGTGGTAATTTTCGGGCACCCTGCATAATATTTCCACCATGCGAAACCATGCAAAATTTGTTCCGTACTTTTGCTTTAATAAATAAATAAAGACGCTCAAAATCCTGCCTACCTTGTAGA
>JAQFYZ010004276.1:0-11378 GCA_034695085.1 Cylindroiulus punctatus | reverse complement strand
ACTGGCGATTGGATTCTATTGGTCGGCGCTTTCAGCCCAGTTCCATCACTTCGTGGTTCTACTATAGCAATCATAATTTAAGAATCACAATACAAAAATCAAGTGTTTCCACAGCAAACCCACATTTCGCGTTGCATGACGGGATTTCGCAGTTTGCTACAGGGTGTTAGTAGATTTCGCGTCCACTGACTTCATAGTTTAATGTGTAAACGCCATATTTTAAAGGTAATAAGTCAACATTTCCCTTAAGGAAAAGAAATATACCTGATGCATTTTGAGATGCATTTTAAAATGTGTGTAGATTGAGACATAAATTTATAAGATAATTCATTGTGGAATGCATAGGGAAGTTTATTATTTTGCCTTCTACGATGTTTCTAGGGATTCATTTCATGTGTATTGCAGAATGCATGATATGTAAAGGCGAATGCTTTATTAAATGCATTCTAAACAATTTTAAAGGCGAATTGCCAAATGCATTCGCCACATTGTCAAATGGAAAAGTTTAGTAACACTGCCTGACGTCACTCAATCATTGGTTCCCCATTGTTGATTTCCCATTGTTGTTTGAATCATCATTCGTTTAGTGTTTCCACAGAAAAATGAATTGGTGGTTCGACCACAATCACAATTCAAAATTCCGGTGGAAACGTACATGTAGTATTAGGATAGGCTGTGGCCGAACGTGCACAGCTCCTACGAATGCATTATTGTCAGGTTGAATTCGCGTATAATGCGTATTTTTATGATTATTTTTGATTAGGAACGGTTAAGTTAGGTTTGGTTAGGATAGATTAGGTTAAATATACGCAATTCCAGAGGTGTCGCTCTGCTTCAGAATATCAGTAGCCCTTGAGCTCTTTTTGGTCTGCTAACATCTACATGGCTGAAAGGAGATAATGAAGATTTTCGAAAACTGCACCAACTTACCCCTCTGCAGCGTGTAGCTGAACACCTCCGCGTCACTTCCGGTGGTGCAGTTCCACCGTTCGTTCCGGAACTGGTACTGACATTCCAGGAGGCCCTTGCGGGCGCCTTCGGAAACAGAGGTGATGGCGTTGGGGTGCGATTCGCACACCTCGACCTGCTGGGACACTAGTCCGGGCAATGCGTTGCACAAACTCCGAATTTTGTCGTTGGGATCCAGCATGGGGATGTTCAACGTTGTTCGCTGGTCGTTGCTAGGGGGCGCTGCGACTCCAGATAACCCCAAATACCTGTTGGATGAGACAAAGCGACGACGTTAAGACAAGTGCAAGAGTGCGACGAGGTTACACTGTCAAATGGAAATTGGTAGATCAGGGTGACTACTAATTTGTGGTCATTCATCCTGAAAACTATGCAAATCACCATGCAAACTATGAACCTGCACTGCATGTACATGTATATCATACAGCTCATCCAGAGTGGCGTAACTACGAATCTGTTCTGGGGTGATCTGAGAGCAAAAACTAGTGTCTAAACTTAAAAAACACAATACTTCGAAGAACAGATGTAGCTGTCAGCAATGGATTTAAATAAAACAGCCAATTTATGCCAAGGCAACAAGTTTGAAAATCTCATAATTTAAGCAATCATGCCGGACTTTCTTTGGAAAGCAAACTTTTGTTAAGTTTTTTTTCCTAAAAATGTTGTTAGCACTCCAAGAAATTCTTCAGGTCAAAATATTTTGTTCTCAAAAAATTAAACAATAATTTGACAATAATTGTGTTGCTCAAAAAGTCAAATTCATTTAAACCGCGGAATCCCTTGGAATCTCCGAGGGAGTCCCAGAGAATCTTGTATAGGATTGCTGTTCGCTGATTTTAATGCCTACCTAGCTTAATCCCTCTTTGTCTCATCAGGATTATGCAGCTGCGTGTTGCTTCAGGCCCTGATCACGAATAAAATATCAGGCTATGAAAAACCTTTAGCGGCCTAATTAAATTAAAGGAAAAACATGTTTTGTTTTTACTATCTCACGAGCATCTGTTTTTTTCCATTTTGATTTCAATCACGCAACAATCTAAACCTAATAAAACTCCTGGAACAAGATAATGGAAGCGAGTTAACCTCCATTAAAGTTCTCCATTTTTTACGTGACAAAAACGCAACATTCCAAAATCCATTTGGAGATAAATAACCACAGGTCACTTCCTATAGAAACACACCTTCACCTCAAAGATAATATGCATGCATGGCAACGGATCTGGATTGATATGGCATCCGTGGAATGGCTTTTTCACTCGACTTTAGCTCAAACTGAACATTACATCAGTATGACTGTTGGGACATTTGTATTTAATGACGTCACCATATAAGGGAGGTGAAGACATTGTTCCAAAGAATTTTGAAGGCCAAAACAATCCCAAGAAGTCATTAAAACGAATCAAGCACAACAATTTGAGTGCACTTTGTTTGAGTGGCCTCACTGCTGATATAACATGACGTATTCTCTACGAAAGATACTGAGGGTTCATTCTGACAAATTTTTGGTAATTTCCCTGACATTTGACCATGATATAAGTATTTATTTTTGAGCATAAATTGCAAGCTTCATCATGAAGTTTCTTTTCCTAAATTGTTTTGAAAAATCTTAGTCAACTCAATTCCCTGAAATTTTCAGGCTTGTTGTTGGACTTTTTGTGATAAATGACGTCACCACATCGAAAAACGGGATTGTTCGAACAATGTTTGAACATTAATACAATTTCAACAAGTTGTTGATACCATTCGATCATTCTGACAGCTTGCAATACTGCAATTTGATTGCAACTTAGTTGAATTAAGTCTGCATATGCAGGAGTTCGCCAAATTACTGATATAATGTGACTTATTCCCAGTGGATATTCTGTAATGCAGGATCGCTTAAAACTTACTGTATGATAAACTTAGCATTCCTTAACGGGATGTGTCCTGATTAATCTGCAACACTCGCATAAGGCAAGCTTAATTAGAATACAAGGTACTTGATAATAACACCACACAAGTTATTTCCTTACAAAGACTTCTTAAAACACCGAAGAATAACCGGCTATAAATGAAGCATCACTTCATTAATTTTTTGCATGTATTATCGCATACAGAAAACGGTTTTCCCTGACGTGCGTACAGTTCTCCAGCCTTTTCGCACAATAAATCATTTGGCACAGAAGTCAATTCTTACATTGAGCATTTCATGCAGTCATCCTCGCTTTGTGCGTGAAATTCCTTTCACCAAATTTCGGTTATTCATCAGCGCCCCGGCGCTATTACGCCTGAAAAACACGCAAAAATTCAATAAGCCAGCGAGTTCCACCAGCGTAATGGGTGGTCCCTCGGTGGGTGTGTTAATTATGAATCATTAAGCATTCATTTCCCTCATTTCGCCTCCATTTTCGTGCCAGGGATGATAACGGGGTGTCAAAAGTGAAAACTGGAATCCCGTCCACGAAGAAAAAAAGCTGCCATTTTCTGAAAAGCCGTCCCAAATTGCTATCGCCAAAGCATTTCGCTATTTAGTGAGTCAGGTTCGCACCTTTTCCCCGCTTAAGACCACCTAGGAACTGTAGTTGCTCAACTTGTTCCACCTAACAACTATTTGACTTCACTGCCACCTCAACTTGATTTATTGGCTACACATTAAATTTTACGCTCATTTTACGCTCAGGCCTTTTCTGGATGAATTTTCAAGTAGGAAATATCGAGAACCATATCACACTTACTTAGATTAACGTACACAGTGTAGCTCAAAAGTAAGCCCATAAACCTTAAGACCCATTGAAAGTGCGTTGTGTTTTGGGGACACCCTGCACAAAATTGCGAAACTCAATTTCTCCTTTCCTGATCAACATATTAAAATATTTTTTTGTAAACGTTAAGAGGGCCTTGAGTTTTATTGGTGGTACTATTTGACAACTCGTGGACATGCATATCATATTAATAAAAAGGATAATTCTATTTTTGACTTTTTATTTTGCTTTATGAGCGATAGATGGCAGCACCTGCCATCTGAATGGGAACATAATATAAATAGTATTTGGAACAATTCTAAAAACGAAATGTCTTTTAATTTTATATTGATAGTAAGTTCCTGGACTATATAAACTTCGAATTAAAACATTTAGTTTCATTTGAAATTATCTTATCTGTCCAAAATTAGGAAAACTCAATTGCAAAAAAATCACTTTCAATGGGCCTTAAGTATATAATGTAGGAAATCAATGGGTTCACTTCCTATACTGTATTTTGGCAGGTGATCATTCACTCCTACCACTAACCCTTTCAGCAAATCGGTTCGACATCACTTTCCACCCCAACAATGTGTCCAAAATCGTAAAGTGCAAATCCAGGAATTCCCCTTTTTTGCCATCGATTTATGTGGAAATGGCGCGCGGCACTCATGCTGATGTTCGAATCATAAATTGGGAGGAATTTTTATGGTTTTTATAGGCCCACACCTATACGCAGAGCGCATTTTGGCAAATAAATTGCGAGAAAATTCCACCCAGATCTGGGGGATGGGTTTCTCCCGAATGCGGGTCAATAAAATAAAAAACCAATGCCTTTATGAAAGCGGAGAAGGGCATCGTTTGTCACTTATATTGCACGTGGCGACTATAAAAATTCCCCAAAATCGAGAATATTGGGCCTGGCATTATTATTTATTTCTTACCCAACTTATGCTAATTGGACCGTTTTTTCGACGACATGTACATGTACATGGGAAAATCTCGCGTCACCGACTACCATGTTTGGTGAGGCGAAAAATGTGCCAAGTCGCTCCAAAATCTGTATTTCTGTGTTTGCGAAGGCCATGCGGTTGTGACCTGAAAGTTTGGAATTTTAAGAAAATATTACGCAGCTCGAAAAGGAAGATGAAAAACAAGAAAACAACTCGTTGCATCTGGAGGTCGATGAGAAAACAAATTTCACATTTGTACGACATTTCAAGAATTAGCTTTTGTCACTTTTGTGGTTCCTAAACTTCCCATTTAAAAGTTCAATATTGAGCACTATTTTAGTCCATAAGCGCAATGCGAAAGTTCTGCAAACTGGTTTACAAATAATGGATTTTAACCCTGTGCTTTATATTTAATAACACAGCGATAGTAGAACCACGAAGAGATTGAACTGGGCTGAAAGCGCCGACCAATAGAATTCAATCGCCAGTTTGCGATTGACTAAGTCCAGTATTTCGCATACAGCGCCACTGGTGAGAGGAAGGAGCTCAACAAAAAAAACACATTTGCGGCGCTTCAGCTCGAGGCGTCAGCCATTTTCCTTTCAACAACCCAAAAACCAGGAATCCCTAATCGATAAGCGACACATCTCTGATTGGCTGGCCTTCAGTTCCATCAGTTCGTATTTCTACTATAGTAGTGATAACATCATCATCTATAGCGCCCATGTTGTACCTCGTAGCACACAAGCAGGAGTGCAAAGGGGACTATATGGGCAGTCATTTTTCATCCTTCATCCGGATCATCCCAGAGTGAGATCAGGCCCCAATGAGGGCGTTCTTATCGGCGCCCGTCCAGCAGTTGTTTGTGTACTTAATCAAGTAGAATCAGCATTTAGCGCCTAGTGAGCTATCGCTTTTCAGGGTGATAAAAATCTGCTTTAGCATTACTGATGAGCGGGAAGCGACCCGGGGGGGTCCTAATCCCCGGTGTCAAACACTCGCTATTTATTAGCGCTCGCCAAAAGCAAACAAAAAGCCTTCGCCGTAGCAGACGGCAGACGGTGGTGACCACGCACAAATCGTGGCCGTACCTGGATGAGGAGATGAGTCGGCGAAACGAGGGAAATCCCCTGGACAGCAGCGACGCCAGCGCCATCATCCCCAAATCCCCGCACGTGTCGCGGTGGGGACTGTGAAACAGAAGCAGGACCGAATATGCAAAAGGCCCATTCAGTGATTTCAGTCTACGATCAACAACGCCAGTATCTAAGGTTGACACCCCTTGCCATTCACTATTTTGGGATATAGTGTGGGAAAAACATGTAATTGCACACCCAATGAAAATCATATTTTTCGTAAATAAACAAATTGTTTCCAAAACATTTTCAGAATATTAGCAGAACATTTATTTACATGTATGCAGAAAAGAAATGCGAAACAATTTACCAATTATTGAAAAAATGAGGAAATTTAACATTCCATTGCCAAAAAAGTAGTTGCACACTTTGTGAAATGTAATGTTTTCATAAATAAAATGTGGACTTTAAACTGTTAAATAGCAATTCCTAATAAGTGTGGTATTTTACAATGCTATAAATTAAACTACAGTATGTGTACGTATTGTTATTTTGTTGCAAAATGGCCCCAAACTCAAGTCAAGTGCCCATTGCTATGACAGAACGTATCGTTAGTCTTCATAAAACAGGAAAAAGTTTGCGGGAAATCGGAAAAATGGTTGAAATCTGTTTTTCTTCTGTTCGATATACTTACGTAGGCCCACGTGTCTTTTTAAAAATAGGGAAATTCCACAATTTCTCAAAATGCGTAAAAAATTGTTTTATAAATAACATAACCATAATAATACATCGCAGTCGTTTGCCGCCCTCAATTGGAGAAAAATTTGGATTGTACATTTTTGGAAGAGGATGCAAAGTTACCAAGTACTGTATACAGCATTCCAAAACCTCGTATGTGAAACCCGTGAGTAGAACACACTCGGAAGACTAGGATCGAAAGTGACATCCCATCAAATTATATTTCAATGCATTTCTGCGTAATTTTGCGGTTTTGGACTAAAAACTGGAAATAATATAAAACCATTTTCCTCGTTATTCTTACATATTTGTGAGCGAATTTGGTCATAAATTGTCTCCACTGTACCTCTTTGAAGATGAAACATCGCAGATGCATGTGCATTACCTCAGGGAAACACAGAGCTTAACAAATGGCAATTTTACATCTCGTGTCACGCAGTGAAGCTCACAATCTTAATTGCCCCTCATTACCCGAGAGCTTCGTGGACTGTCAGGCACAATTTCGCTGGTGTAAAATAATGTTCCGAGCGTGAAATGCATTTTCCACCACAGCTGGCATTTGAAACACGGCATACCTGGCTAAATTGTTCGGGCCACGTATTGTATCCGAAGAAAAATGAGAGTCGATGCAACGTTTGGCTCTCCATGCGCAGCCCGTTGCAAACCGGCTGTTTTTAAAGAGCTGATACGCTTACCAAATCAGATTTATTGCCGTGCTAATGATAAGCATGTTCTACCGCTTTGCCACTGCCAGTTCCCACAAATAAGAATAGTTTCTTCGGAGACCACCGGCAACGCCAAGACGCCCACAAAAAAAGTCGCAAAAAAATCGAGCAAATAATAGAATTTGGCAGCAACGCACAACGAGCCAAGTGCCAGAATCCCCGAGAAACTTGCATAATCCACGCTCGTGCTCAAGATCATCTTCAGTTTCAAGTTCCGGACTTTTAAAGCACCGCCAGGTTCTGACATACGCCGCCAAGAAACGGTTCCAAAGTCGCCATTTTTGACCGACCAGAAATACATTTTTATGCTTGGGGTGGCAACTTGTAATATCAAGTAAACGTGAAAGTTGAGGCCATACTGACGTAACTAAAGTCACTGAAGTATGGCAGTGAAGCAAGTCCACTGCAAGTCTGGGCAAGTCCAGTTTTGCCCGCCTTCAAATGACTTCATGAATGTGCAGTGGCACTTTAATTATTAATAATTTTTGCATGGGACTTTAAGGTTATTGAAGTATAGGACTTCAAGGACTTCAGTGGGACCTTCCTGGCTTCGCAGACCAGCCCAGAACTTCTTGAACTTCTCAAAACTTCTTCAGGGGGGGCGAGCACATCCGGGCCTCCTCGGATCTGGGATCGGTCCTGGCAAAAATGTAACAGGGTGGAAGTTGGCACCCGTTTTATAACCCTGTTTACAGCCGTGTGAAATATTGCACGGCTTCGCCAATAGCGTCTTCAGCATGATATGTCGCACCTAAGCGGTTGAAGCACCCCCGTCCCACAACTAAGCATTAATAACGATGGCCATGAAAACGTGATACCGGCGCAAATTGGTGCTGTTTACTTTGGGTTATCTTTAAGGTTGGATGAGCTGACCCCCACCTATAATCCCCCCTGGCCCTGCCTTGTCCAGCCACCATGGCCATGATAAGGGTGGACGAGCGGAAAAATTTCACCATCTTGGAAGGTTGGAGAAATCAGAATCATTAGTAAAACATTCCATTTGTTTACTCATAATGAATGAAATGAACAACATTTTCAGTCATTTGTTATTTAACAACGTTTCGCCCCTCCAAGAGGCTTCATCGGGTGAACATGATTATGGACGTTTTCACAGGTAAAGCATTAACAGAATTTTATGGATTTAATTTTAGCGCCAATGAATGTTATTCCAAACTTGGACAATTCACTTTGATTTATCCACCCCAATAAATGTCGCACAGTTCCCAATTTAAAAACAACTCTTATTCCAAAAATAAAGTATTCCACGAATTCGAAACGCAACAATTTATTTCCTAAACCACCGTCCTCATTTCCAACGATGTTAACCCACCAATAAAAATGCCTTATTATATACATGTACATGTATCAAAAAACAAATGAATGGCTCGTAACTACAAATAGATCGCTTAGAATTAATCAAGCTTAGGCTTGTCTCAGGAACACCCATTGAAGAAAAAACCGCTGACAGGTTTTTTATACACAAAATGTGAAACAGCTTTGCAAATTTGGGCACTTTCCAAAACAACGGTTAAATCCAGGTGAGCTTTCTGAAAATAATATGACAGTTTCCATGCATCACATTTAGAGACATCAGTCAATGATAGCTGCACATTTCACCATGAATATGCAATGCAGATGACCACAGATTTCAATAGTGATGCATGTTCTGGACAAGTAAAAGAAACATAGTCACTTTTCGAACTGTTCAATTTTTCATCAGCCAAAGCTCCTTTGAGCACCGCTTGACAATTTGGTTATTTTCGAAACCAGAAAACGTTCTGGTTTTCTAAAATTGCAAGCCACCTGCTCAGTCGTTATTGCAAATATAAAACAATTTTTCATTTTTTTGAGGAGAACCATTATTTGGCCCCGTTTCAATCGCATTCCCAAATTAGGGCGGGTCAGTGAGTGCGTGTAAAATAAAACAAATCTGTTATCATCTTGTTCAATTTGAAACACTAATTATTGATTTGCTGGAGCAGGTTTTCGCTCGACTGGCAACTTGTCAGGGCTTCGAGGTGAGAAGAAATAATTTGAGGTCCATCCATGACGTTGCTGTCAACAAACTATAAATCAGGTAAAACAAACTGAATTTGAGGGCCAAGGATATCATCTACACGAGTTCCGTCCCTATTTAGATACGGTAATTCTATTAAGAGGGTAATAAAGTTTAAACTTGCAATGTTGAAATTTCGAAAAGCACTGCTTTATAAATAATGCATGGTTGAGATTTTCCTCCCCTCAAAGCAAAAATGCACACCCGTTTCTCTACACAGGTTCCAACAAAAAAAAGTTTTTTTAAGAATGAAACAGTGAAAATACGTTTTTAAAACCAACTTCCTCGAATTCATTTAACTTACTCCCTACAAAAGTTATAAAACGAAAGTTTAATTTCATTTTTGTGCGTTTTAGACAAATTTGTTCCTAATTATAAAAGTATTTTCCTAACTAAAGTTAACCCCCAAGTACATTGTAGACACTTAAGTGCAGCACAACGAACGTTGGTTCCAAATTCATTTTCAATACAAATCTTACTTAAAATGTCACTGGTTATGAGTAGTTACGTGAGCGATAACGTCAGACATGGATTTGTATCCTCGACATGAACAACCGGTCAAATATTGAACCTATAGGTGGCGACCGTGGCGCTACTTCACATCTGTATTTAGCTTAAAACTGTTGGCGCGCCTATATACTTGCAAAAGTTTGCAGTATAAAAAAGTACTATAACTTTTGTAATACAGCATATCAGTTTCGTTTTTAAAACTTTTGTAGTGCTGCGCAAACTTCCTAATAATCCAAAAAGGTTTATTTAGGAATTAGTTAGGAATGTGACAAAAGTTGACTAGCAGACATTTGGCGCAGCACAAGGTTCATTAAGGTTCATTAAAAGCACTGTGTTTGAGTCAACTTTCGTGCTTTTAATTGCTTTGATCGGAAAGAACGAAGTGACGTCACTATCAACCTTTTCCGGGTGTCGCCATTTGATCACCTGCTCAAATGTTTGCCGTCTCCCAGAATTCCACCAAATAACTCAATTAAAATCTGCAAAATTTGCCAAGCAAATGGACCACGTCAGAAGAAATTCTGCTGAACGAGTAAATAAAAAACGGAGGAATTCAAGGTTAGTCTCGCCGGATGCGGGATAAGCCGTACTTCCTCCCGGTCAATTAAAATTGTCAACCAAAATATTCGCAATTCGGTAATTAAAGGCTACGGCGCTCCTGCTGCAGGATGAGGAAGTTGCTCGTTAATCCCCAGAAATCATAAACAGGCAATTAATACGGCATTGCATTACTGGCAACGTTTTCGAAACTGCCCAAAACGCCGAACCATGACCCAACTTGCGTCGGCCATCTTGAGGGTCTTTCTCGGCGCTCCAGCGGGCCGTCCCAGACAGGAATCTCGTTTCAGAAGAGGTTTCGATTTCGGCTCCCCAGACGGGCCGCAGACCGCGTTAATGAAGCCAATTATTCCGGGGGCTCCGAATGTGGCACATGGGTGCCAAAACCCATGGCGATCACCCTCGTCTTGTGGCCGAAATTAAGCGTTCTGGGTGGGGGCGCTGCTAATTCGCAGCAGATGAGTCCTTTGAGGCGGCGATTTCGGGTTGTTCGAAAAAGCAAAAAAGCACGTCGGCCGGCGTCTTGTGGTCCGTTGAGTGGCTCAATTAGCCATGTGGGGACCCCAAAAGGGCCCCGGGAACTACCATGCATTTGGGCAGGAGGGGGTTCGGGCCACCGGGGCTGCTTGGGAGGCCCGACGCCGAAACATGCTACAGATGCAATTAGGATCCTAATGGCCGAACATGGAACAAATTGCGGGGAGGATGGAGAAGACTAGGGCCAAATTTAGGAATCTTCCTATCGGTTAATTTCCCACACGACGGGTCCTTTGGATTGCCTTCCGAGCAGTTTTGCAACGTGGAATAGGGGACTAGTGCTAATTTCAAAAACGATAAATTTTGTTTTATTTAGCAATATGATGGCATAGAAACGCTTTTCTATCATGTTCTAACTTTAACTGTATATTACATACTTTTCTCATGAAAATCGTTTAAAAGTACATGTACATGTAGATACTACTGTATATTTCGCCGAAACGTATTTATCATTGCCCAAAAACCACTTACATTGTAACATTAAATTCAACTCAGTATCCTACAATCAGTATATGAATACCACGTACATGTAGTAG
>JAQFYZ010004275.1:0-11382 GCA_034695085.1 Cylindroiulus punctatus | reverse complement strand
TAGTCCAGTGTGTATGCCACCTTACCATCTGTCCATGTCTTCTGGCCCTTGCACTCTGGCATGAGATTACCTATGCACAGGTCATTAACTTCAGTAAAGTTTCTTAACATGCCCCCGTTAACGTTGTCCTCCCCATCAAGTTCATGTAAGTGCCCATTAAAATCTCCCATAATAAGGGTATCGTACCCCTGCTTGTGGAGTGCGTCTACGTCCCTCTGCATGCACGAGTAAATTAGTTTGTTCCCCGTTCTATCTGTGCCCTCGGTGGCCATATATACAACACCTATGGCAAGTTTCCTTCCAGTTCCCCGTACTATCATCCACATGTGCTCCGATCCCTTACAGCCCTCATACCTCTGCATATCTAGGTGATCCTTCCATACAATTCCCAAGCCCTGCTAGAGGTGCTAGGGTGCTAGAGGCGATATATTGCTGTTGTGCTTTGTTCCTCATAGATGGCGCCAGCGTCCCCACGCGCGACCTTTTTTAGTGTTCCTACGCAATGCGACCGCGTCACCGCCCGCAGCGTATCCTTCCGCGCTCTCGGAAGTAGGTGGCGCCACCTACTTCCGGCGCTGCTCATTCGACGTTTGGTTCTCGACTGGGTAGGTCGTTTCTGTCTGCGCTCCTTCTGTGCAGTTTTTCATCCTCATATTTTCGGTGAAATGCTGTCTTCGCACTCGATAATCGCTGCTGAATCCGCTCGTCTTTCAGGACTGAAGTGAAATTGGACAATTTTCGCCGCATTTTTCGTCCGTTTTTGATTTGAGAAAAAATTACGAAAATGACTTGGCGCTCTGCCTACTGGTGCGTTTTGATGCATGTCGTTTTCGTCGTTTTGGGCCAAGAATTCGTCCAAGGACTGCCAGAAAATGTGAGAATATGTAAGTAGGCCTGTCCTCAATCTCGACTATTTTGGGACCCGAAAACTAGCCAGATTTTGAAACGAACGAAGCGATTAAATGTTGAATTAATGCGAAATTTGGCATTGAATATGGGTATCATTCCTGGATAGTGTCATTTGGGAATTTTGATTAATTACTGTTTAAGTCTTAATCCGCTAATTTTCTGGATTCAGGCTGGATTGAAAAACGTATTGGTTACCCTTTATAATGATTTAAAGAATATTTGAAAAAAAATCAGTTTCTCTCTAATGACGTCATTAAAATGTGAAAAAAATGCGAAGTTTTTATAAACAAAAAAGTACATCACTATGATTACTATATGTTAGGACCTATACGGTACCTGCCCGTATATCTAATTTAACTATTATTTTGGATGAACACATAGGCTTACGATATCGGTATTATACAGTATGTATACTCTCATTCCTCTTAATGTTTTTTACCAAGAGTTGACACGTACAATTAACTTGTTACTAAAGGAATAACTATCTCGCATATTTATTATCAATTTCGGAATTTTGATTAATTACTGTTTAGTCTTAATCTGCTAATTTGCTGGATAAAAAAAATTGGTTACCCTTTATAATAATTTAAAGAATATTAGAAAAATTTGCATTTGAATATGGGTATCATACCGGTATAGTGTCATTTAGGAATTCTGATTAATTACTGTTTAAGTCTTAATCTGCTAATTTGCTGGATTAAAAAAATAATTGGTTACCTGCACTCTTTATAATAATTTGAAGAGTATTAGAAAATTTGCCATTGAATATCGGTATCATACCGGTATATTGTCATTTGGGAATTTTGATTAATTACTGTTTAAGTTAATATGCTAATTTGCTGGTATAAGTGGTTACCCTTTATGATAATTTGAAGAGTATTAGAAAAATTTGCATTTGAATATCGGTATCATACCGGTAAATTGTCATTTCGGAATTTTGATTAATAACTGTTTAAGTTAATATGCTAATTTGCTGGATTAAACAAATAACTGGCTACCCTTTATAATAATTTAAAAAATATTAAAAAAATTTGCAATTGAATATCGGTATCATACCGTGTCATTTCGGAAATTTTGATTAATTACAGTTTAAGTTAATCTGCTAATTTGCTGGATAAAAAAAAAATTGGTAACCCTTTATAATAATTAAAGAATATTTGAAAAATTTGCATTATATATCGGTATCATACCGGTATATTGTCATTTTTGAATTCTGATTAATTACTGTTTAAGTGTTAATCTGCTAATTTGCTGGATTCAATAAATAAGTGGTAACCCTTTATAATAATTTAAAGAAACTATTAGAAACATTTGCAATTGAATATCGGTATCATACCGGTATATTGTCATTTGGGAATTTTGATTAATTACTGTTTAAGTTAATATGCTAATTTGATGGATTAAAAAAGGCTAGGTGGTTACCCTTTATAATGATTTAAAAAACATTAGAAAAAATCAGTTTCTCGATAATGACGTCATTAAATTGGGGGAAAAATGCGCAGTTTTCAATGCGAAGTTTTTATAAAAAAAAAATACATCACTACGACTACTATAAGTTAGGGCCTATACGGTACCTGCCTGTATAACTAATTTAACAATTATTTTGGATAACCACATATGCGATATCGGTATTGTATAAAGTAATAATGTATATACAATATATTATATTATATACATCATTCTTCTTCATGTTTTTACTAATCTCGCATATTTATTATCATTTTTTTTATCAGAAACTGCATGATATTGTTCGAAAAAATAGTGTGGTTATGTTCCCATAGACTGTATAATGTTGTATATAATGTTTTTCACTGCATACAGTGTAAAAGACTATGTATGGGCCTGCATTTAACGGGACACATTGAGGTTGAATAAAATTGAATTTATTTTAAAAAATCACTGAAAACACAGATTTCGAGGAAAAATTTCCCAAAACAAGTTTCCACTTTGAACCCTGACCTCGTCACACGATACTACCTCACTCTGAGGTCAAGATGCTCAAGTTTAGGCAACCTGATCTTGGCGATGCCGTTATCATCAGTATTTCAGATAAACATGTTTAATCTCGTTTAGCTGTCAGACACGATTTAGGCCTTTTTGAATGTTAAAAATTTACTTATGGAAAAAACTCATTATTATTATTATTATACATTTGTAGCTCACTTCAGCTAATATTCATTTCATTTGCTCTGTCATGGTAACTTAATGTTGTTTTTCCAGGTAGTTTGTTCGAGCCTCACGACGACAAACTGGAGAGTGCTTTCCTCAACGCCATCGACCGGGTCAACTCCAGGAAAGAACTTCCCAGGAGGTCAAAGTTGACGGCCGAAGTGGCCAACCTGGTGCTGGACGACAGTTTTCATGTCACCAAAAAAGGTAACAGTATTTTTGCCGAGGCTCGAGGCTCATGCAATATGTGTCTTCACGCAATATGGAGTTAACAAATAAAGCTATATTTATTTCTTACCATGTAGTTTTTTTCAAATAGCATCAGATAAATTCAAAATTGCACATGTACCAATTGCAGGGATGTGACCGATGTGACAAATGTGACAATTTCTGTAAAAATGGAAAATAATGTGACAAATGCAACAAATGAAGAGGGAAACCTCTTATATATGACCAATCTGTATAATTATAAGGGAAACTGGGCTCAAAAATGTTGATGAAGAGGAAATCACCAAAAAAAGGAAAAAGCTCAAAAAATGTTGCATGCAGGAATGGAGATGTTAGATGAGGCCTGCGGTACTAGCCGCGCAGATATTGTAAAAGTAGAAACTGCAAATGCCATCATTCAAAGCGGCAAGGCGGCAATAAAGCTTGCTGATGAAAACTTAAATCAGTTATCCAAAACGTGCGTAAAAAGGGGATAAAATGAATAAAATGTAACATTTTTGCAGATACAGTATATTTTGTGGGAATTTTGATGAACTAAGAATCCGATGCGTAGCATTTTCATGTGACAAATGTCCAATTCTTGGATGTGACAAAATGGGAGAAAATTTGATATAGCTGGCCACATGCCTGCAATTTCAGCGACTGCAATTTTGATTTTCTCTAATCTTTATTTAATCTGTTATTATAGTCCATCCAGGGTCCAGGGAAAGAATATACTCTAAATTGAAATGGACCGATAGATGTGAAAGCCTATTTGTAATTGATCTTGTCAAGTCGTATCCGCCACTTGTGCCCGCCTTGTGTCGTGGCTTCACATATGTCAGAATGCGGCTGGAAAACCAAATCTATAAGCTGAATCGCTCTAATTGGTTGGAGCCTAGTATATTCTTTCCTAGGGCGGTCTATAATAAACTGCATAATTCACAATTTTAAGAATCGTACTATATAGGTGACAATGGACGAAAAATGACATGGTAAGAAATAAATTTAGCGTTTGTATTAATTTGTTAAATAGTAGGTTTGCCCCTTCAAAATTTTTGGTTAAACGAATGGCTCTTCGTTGGAGCTCCATCCTCCCCCACCTTATCCCTAGAGATGATGACATAATTCCGGAACGTCCCACGCTGTGAAGTTTTTACATTTTTTTAAAAATACTTTTAGTTTGCCAGATGCTGCGCTTGGGCGTGGCGGCCATCTTCGGTCCTCAGTCCGCCGTGTCCTCTCCCTCGGTCCGCTCCATAGCCGCCAAGTACGAGATCCCCCACCTGGAGACCCGCTGGGACTTCCGCTTCGGTCGCCATCCCCACTTCTCCCTCAACTTCCACCCGCACCCGGCCGCCGTCAGCCGCGCCATCTTCGACCTGGTCAACAACTGGGGTTGGAAGACGTTCAGCATCATCTACGAGGACGATCAAGGTGAGAGGAAGACGCGTGTTCGACTCGGTTGATCTCGATGCCCCTCCTGCTAGTGGGGAAGTTGTGAAATTTCTAAGACGACATTGTCACTTTCACAAACATGAACTTCTAAGGCCGGCTGCAGACGAGCGGTGTTTTAACGCGTGGACACAGCGGTTTTTTGACGCGCGTTCGTCCTAGCCGTTATCGTCAATGGCCGCATGCACACTTGTGTGTGTCAGCCAGACTGCGGCACCGCAGCGTCGTTGATTTGACGTGTGTGTTCTGCTAGAACGCACGACCTGTAAGGCCACAGACTAAAGCGCCTTAGCTTACGCTGGCATTAAAGAAGGCTGGTAGAAGAAGCGCCGTAGTTATCCGTCTGCAAAACGCGCGTCTATCCACTGCACGTCTGCCTTGGATAATGGATGTTGTGCGACCGTAAAGCAACGCTCGTCTGCAGCCGGCCTTACTATTGCGTAGTGGTATGGGGTATGGTTGTTGTAATCCATCTAGATAGTTGCCATGATCTTTGGAAGAAACATCTGATCGCATTCCAGATGGATGCACTCGGCCATGTTGTGCCATGTCTGTAGTTTACCCTGAAGTTTCAATCCACCAAAGTGGAATTTGCAATTGAAGTAAATTGGCGGTGAAAGACCTGATCTCATAACACCGGTCCTGTAAGGCCACAGACTAAAGCGCCTTAGCTTCTGCTGGCATTAAAGAAGGCTGGTAGAAAAAGCGCCATAATTATCCGTCTGCAAAACGCGCGTTTATTCACTGCATATCTGCTTTGGATAATGGATGCTGCGTTACCATGCGTTAGCGCGCCGTAAAACAACGCTAGTCTGCAGCCGGATTAGCGGCACGGTATTGGCAGCACTGGGAATATACGGGGCACGTGCAATGTAGTGGGCAGTTCCTAGGATTGACCTGAACCCGCAACAGCTGGAATCATTGATTTACAATTCTTATGCAAGATTTCAACTTGTGCGGTGAAATTGAATCTCGCGTGGCTATATAGCCATTTTCGGAAGAAAATTGTAACGCTTATTGAATAGCGAAATATTAGTCCAATGGTATGGATCCGAATCATGGTGCCATGAAAATTTCTTGTTTTTTCCATCGGCAGGTTTGGTCAGACTGCAAGAGCTTCTAAAAGGAAACTACAAATTGAAGCCCCGTCAGTTCATCCGCCAGATGGATCCCGGCGACGACTACCGGACCCTGTTGAAGGCGCTGCGCTCGGCCACGCAGTATCGCATCGTCGTCGACTGCAGCACGGACAGGATAAAGCCCATCTTGGAACAGGCGAGTTTATAACGGAGCATCGTTCGAGACCTAGTCGCTAATCCGTGTTTTTTTCCGTTTCACCGCTAGGCCAACGCCATGGGATTGATGAACAGCTACTATCACTATTTCTTCACGTCCTTGGTAATGCTAGTCAGATTTTGTCCGTCGCCGTTCTCATCGACCACGGCCCGCGCGTGATTTCCTGTTTTCTCGTTGGCAGGATTTCCACACGGTGGACCTGGACGAGTTCCGCAACACCTTCGCCAACATCACCGGAATCCGGCTGGTGAAGGAAGAAGACGTGAAACAAAACTACAACTTCGAGATGATTTACCACAGCAAGAACCCCAGGAGCGGAAAAATGATGGTGAGCATGGACGACCGTGGCCCATTTTTGTTCTTTTGATGCAAATGATGATGTCAGACTGGTTGCTTAGTTCTCCTCCATTTCGTTGTCTTTTTCCCGTATGAATGACTTATACACTTTTCTCCGTCTCCGTCTTTGGCCACAGACGGAAGTCGCGCTGATTCACGATGCGGTGAAGGTGTTCACCAGGGCCCTCCGCGACATCGACGATTCTAGCAAATCTGTGGACATCCAGGCCATGGATTGCAACAGCACGGGAACCACGTGGATGTACGGCAACAGCATTGTACAGCGCATGAAGCAGGCGAGCGACAACGAACACTCGATATCCAAAACCTATTCTGTTCTGCCTCAATTAAGTCTCAATCCATTTTTTTTTGTTTTTTTGTTTTGGGTTTGTCTTTTTAGCTGAAAACAGTCGATGGCTTCACCGGGAGGATAATGTTTGACGAGGACGGATTCAGGACAAACTTCTCGCTGGACATCATAAGCTTGCGCGTGGAAAA
The DNA here is from genome assembly GCA_034695085.1 of Cylindroiulus punctatus. NCBI lineage: Eukaryota > Metazoa > Arthropoda > Diplopoda > Julida > Julidae > Cylindroiulus > Cylindroiulus punctatus. Next base: position 4,512 of record JAQFYZ010004275.1, on the reverse strand, counting down.
GGGCGATATCCAAGCGGTAATTCGAGATTTCTTCGGACGTTTTCTTTCAGGATGGCATTAATAGGGAGTCGGCGCTAAGATTCGCCGATTTCCTTCGGCACTATTTTCTCAGATTGGCACGTGGAGCAGTCACACCGGAGTGAACATCATGCGGGCCGTGGAACAAGATGACGAAAACAAAAAAAGAACGATGGTGAACAAGCATTACCGAGTAACCACTAAAATTGTGAGCATTTCAATTTCAATTGTCACACCCTACTGGCAGCGAGGATATTCCATCAACCTCGTGCGCTGCCACAAAAATTGGGTAACTTTTTCTTCTTTCCGTGGTTATTTTCCAGAACGAGCCGTACGTTATGGAAAAACCCGGCGTGGGCAACGACCGCTTCTACGGCTACAGCATCGACCTGATCGAAGAGATCGCGGTCTACTTGAAATTCAACTACACCGTACACATTACGCCCACGAAAGGGTACGGAGCGTGGCTCAAAGACGCTCAAGAGTTCACCGACGGCGTCTTCAAGGAACTAGTGGATCACGTGAGTCGCGCGATCGCGCGATATGGTCGATTGCTACGGTGCTTGCCACTTACGCGGTGTTCCTTCATCGAGCGAGTCGAGTTTCCCAGCCGAATCTGCATCGGGGAAGTTGCGCGTTTTATACGGTCGTATCATTCTAAATTTATTCGCTCAACTTCCCCGTTAAACGCGCCGCTAGGTGGCAGCACCGATGGCCTTTCCTCGGGATAAAACTACAGGGTTCATACGCACCTGGAAAGTCAGGGAAAGTCAGGAAAAATAACAGTTTTTCCAACAAAATTAAATTGAAAAATAAATTCCATCTCAAAAAATACCCAAAAAATAATTTTTCACATGTTTATTAATTATTTTGACATTTCTGCTGACCATTTCCAAAAGTTGATATTGATAAACATTATATTTTTCTCATGAGCAGGTTTCAAAAAAATTTCTACACGATTTATAAGTCAGGGAAATTTACTCGGGTTGTCAGGGAAAGTCAGGGAAATGTTTTTGTAAATTTGAGTATGAACCCTGAAGTAGAGTAGACTGTAGTAAAATCGGTGCCCAATAGCTATAGTAGAACCAAGAAGTGATGGAACTGAAGGACATCCAATCAGAGAGATGTGGCTTGTCGATTAACTCTTCCATGTTTTTTCAGTCAAAAGTTTGTTCAGTGGCACGCCAACACGCATGATTGGACCCTATTGGTCGACACATTTGACCCAGTTCCATCACTTCTTGGTTTGACTATAGTGACTCATCTTGGATTGAAAAAAGGAGAAATCCCATATTTCGCAGCTGTGTACAGTAGCATGTCTGAAATAATATCCTGCGTAAAATAATATTTGGCAAAGGTCAAAAGCGTATTATTTGAGACAATTTCTACTGTACATTGTATAAATGTGGGAATTCTGTGATGAGGTTCTAAACGTCCACCAGATGGCGGAATGGTTCTCACCTATCTAGCCTGCCTCTGGGTATAGCCATGGTTTTGGCCAAACAGGATGTTTCCTATTTATTTATTTTTTACGAGAACTGCTTCATTTTCTCTGCTACTTCAAAAGGGGCGTTTGCTGGGTCCCCGAGATCAGATAATTCGTGTTTTTTTTTTGTGTTTTATAAGATAAGGAACGATGTCGGTGAGGCGACGAGGTCGGCCGTGGAATTCCAGCACCTGTTCACCAGTAAATCTGGAAGTTGGTTCGGTTTGAGCATGTGCCAAGAGGAATGTTCTCCTCTGAGGGGGTGGCAGTTTAATCCGCTGACAAACAATTGGCAAGCTGCTCGGGAAAGCAGGGTGACCCTTCCAAGAACCCCCCTTGGGTCATGCTTTGGGCTCATTCTAGGGGTTTGTACATTATTTGGTATGTTAAAGGTTGGCCCATGGAGACTTGCAAATTTCGGTCTTAGTACAAGTATGATCCTGATCCTCGTCAATGGCCTGCTGGCGTCTGTCAGTTCTGTTATGGGTTCAACGACACCTTGCTTAGGTCTGTTTGATCTGCTGTCGCATACAGTAGAAATCGTTTATAACGACAACGAAGAGACGACAGGATTTTGGTCGTTATAGCCGATAGTCGGTATAACCAATACTCCATTTTTAATGCCAATCAATGCAGACATGTCAGTTGGTATCCAAACGCTAAATGGTCGAAGATTTTCGTTGTCACCATTTTGGTTTTGAAGTGAACTAACTGAATTCATGTACCCACAGTATACCTACTCCCCCCTTCACTTCATGGTCAATCCCACTTCCCAGGCCTTCGAAATATTTCATTCAAAGACAAGTAAACAAAACTTGCAATATGTCCATCACTATATATGTGTATGGGGGCCATATCCGCTAGCCGAAACCGGATTGTCCATTAATCCATTAGTTCCGCCGCTATAGCAGGGTTCCCCCATACCTGGGAAACCTGGAAATGTCATGGAAGATTGAGTTATCTTAAAAAGGCAGGGAAATTAAACAAATCTCTTTGACACAGTGAAGGAATGAAACACTTCATCAGTCCAGCATGAATTGGATGCCACTAAGTCCTATAGTCGGCTCAACGAGAAATGAGAAATTCTAACAGCCAGTCAGAAATCTTCCGCTTATCGATAGGTTCGTCCAGGCTATTCCGAACTTAAAATAGTTGGTGAAAGGAAAATGGCTGCCATAGCCATATTTGCCATGGTGAACGAAGTATGCATGAGCTCTGATCCGTGAACGCTCGGCCGTGGCTCGGGAGCCAATAATATCGTATGTGCTACTCTGGCCCCGTCATTGATCAGAGTCCTATTGCGGGCTCCAGAACCAGCCAATAAGCCGCATGTGCGACCCTGGGACGACCACTGTAGGGCCGACCTCCGATGTGTTAAGGCGCTTTTCGGCAGTGGGCACCCGTTCAGGCTCCGCCCTATCAAAAGTTGGATGAACGAATCGCAAATGGCATCTTTTTGATTCCTTCCATCCTTCATTCAGGGAATTTCCCATTTTAACCATTGACATACATTAATCTGTTAAACAACAGCCAGATCTCAAACATACTTGTTCTGACAAGAATTTGGAAACATTTGCTTTTTTTCTGCTGATGTTTGATGTTTTTTAGTCTCTGCAATTTTTTTTATTTTCTTAACTGAAGTAATTGAAGTAAGCTGAAGAAATAAATAATGAAATTGTAAATTTGAAAAACCTAATCTAAATTTTAAGCACATTGGAAATGTGTGCTCTATTGCTGGTTCTTTATTAAAATTTGTGGTCACCTCATGTTTATGAACAACGAACAATAAATATACCGTTTTTCACATTGGCATATGTCACGTTTTCGCATTTTCATGATCAGAAAAGTCAAGGAAGTTGAAAATTAGATTTCTGGGGGAACCCTGGGCTATCATGGCGGATGGCGATTTCCGAGCTGCCGATATGTTTTCCGCTTTTCAATGCTCATCTTCGGTGTCAAATCTTTCGTATATGCAAAACAAGTGTGTGACATGTGTATGCAAGTACTTCAATGTCTTCATTTAAAAAGCAAAAATATGGCATATGCCATATTCAAAAAATATGATCAAAAGTTATTGTTCACTGTTTATAAAAACGATGTGGCCACACATTTTAATAAGGAACCAGCAATAAAGAAGCACACTTTGAAGTCTTTATTTTAAGCTCGTTAAACAATGTGAAATTTTTCCATCGAAAAAAATATTTTTTTTCGTAAATGGTAAATGCACCGAAATCGATTTTCAAAATCGGCAAGGCATGAATGGACTTGTCCATCATCTCCTTTCGCTTTTCGGCGACAACACAAACGCAATTAAAATCCATCCGCTGATTGAGTCGCGTCGGAATCTCGAGGCAAAAAGCCTTCTTAAGGCGTTGTTATTCCAAGCTTGACTTTCTTGCAAGGAGCAACCAGATCCAGCGTCTGGGAGACGAAGGTTGCCCGGGATCGTCGCAAATTCCATTGTCTTTCCAGGCCTCTCAACCCCCCACCCCACTTAAACGACCACGTGACCGCTGATGAATGCCCAGGAATTCTCCCTGCTCTCCAGGCCCACTGCCAACTCGGGCTTCCGTCCCGTTGCTCGGTTTCGGTGCCACTTACAAAGTTCTTAACAACCTATAAGTTCACTGAAGAGCGCCTTCTTCGTGCTTCCTGTTGATTGGCTGCATCAGAGTTCCAAACAAGTCAGAGCAATTCGATCATGGAGTCCAACAAATGTTATAGGGGGCGAATCAGAAATGTGTCCCCGCCTATAAGTTACACAAAATGCACATACGTGGACTTCAAAACACCCCAGACATGGAAAATCTAAAACAGTCAGGGAAGATTGCTTTGTTTGAAAATAGTCAGGGAAGATTGCTTTGTTTGAAAATAGTCAGGGAAGATTGCTTTGTTTGAAAATAGTCAGGGAAGATTGCTTTGTTTGAAAATAGTCAGGGAAGATTGCTTTGTTTGAAAATAGTCAGGGAAGATTGCTTTGTTTGAAAATAGTCAGGGAAGATTGCTTT